>VMDO01015554.1:18440-50876 GCA_007922755.1 Pedetes capensis
TATATATATATATATATATGCAAAATATAAGAAAAGAGGTTAGCTTTTTAAAACTTTATCACTATAGATTAAGGCAATCCTCCAAGCACAGAAAGAGAGGAGATCAAAGCCACCTGCACAGCTTGGTTTTACTTTGAATTCAGCAACCCAAAGAGATAGGTATGATGAGGTTTCTAATTTGCTTCAAAGCAAGCCCAGGCCGAAAGGAAAAAAAAAAAAAAACAACTAAAAACCACACAATTAAGATAGCACACGATTTGTCTCCCTGGTAAATTAATATTGTCAGATAATGTGCACATCAGAAGGAATGACCAAGTAGTTTTTTGCATTGAAAGAAGATTACTGGGCTCAATACTTCATTTCACCCTTCTACCTCTTGTTTCCTTCTTATTTCTCTTCTACACCTGTGACTGATCTTCTATCCTCAGTTTCTGTATCTCTCTCTCACTTCCTCTGACTAATGTGTGTGATGTGGTTAGAATTAATGCTCCTGAACCAAACAAATGAATATAACCATAGGTTTTTTTCCTTTCAAAACTACCTATTTACTGCTGCTTAAGATGCATATGTTTGTGCTGGGCATTGTGATGGCAGATGCCTATAATCCTAACCACTGGGGTGGGGGGTGCTGAGACAGGAGGATAGTGAGTTGTGGCCAGAGGCAGCCTGCATAACTTAGCAAGACCGTGTTTCAAGAAAAAAAAATGCTGGGGGTGCAGCTCAGTGGTAGAGCACTTGCAAAGTATGCACAAGACCCTGGATTCAATCCTTAAATACCGCAAAAAAAAAAAAAAAAAAAAAAAAAAAAAGCATACAGTTTTTACATACATTGGCATGATGAAGCATATTTCCTGTAAGCACTGGTGTATAATATTCTATATACAAAAATAGTAGTAACCATCAAGCTTTGTTAAAAATGTGCTTGTGCTTTTGAACAAAGTTCATTATTTAGCAGTAAGAAAGACTTTGTGGGATTCTGTGGGAAATGAACACATGAGGCCTCTTGTCCAACAGTTATTATGGATTTCAAGATGGTGACATCAGAGCATTGAACTTAGTGTGGGGCTCTTCTGAGTGTGGGGCCATGAGGGACTATGCAGGTCACACACTCAGGGAGCTGGACTTGCCAGTGGATTTTGATTAATGAGAACGCATACATATAGACACATGTACAATTGTCTAGATTGGTATAAAATGAACCAAAAATTCACATTGAAAATTAAATAATGTAGACCCCCCCTACAAAAAGTGTGACCATCCTGTGGTGACTTCTAATATGCCTCCTGAGAATTTACTTACTTATGATCACTGACACAGAGAAAAAGTTGTTGTTTGTTATAGCATCTGGGTCAACTGAGAGAGTGTTTTGGGTGACTTGTTTTCAAGTTTTTAGAACTTAGTAAAAAATACTCAAAATGTGCTAAACATGAAAGGAATGTTGAAGTCATGTTTCCCCTGGGGCTGAAGTATTTGTAATAACATAAGTGTCAGGGCTCTGTGTGCTGGGAACCATGATTAGCGTTAGCTACCATGTAACTGATTAGTGGCTGGACTGATGAAAGGGCAGATAAGCCAGGTTCACAGTTGAGGGAGCTCTGAAGAACAGGTTTCTCTGGTTCCAACAAATTAAATCATGGTCACATTTTTCTTTGTTAAGTACCCTATAGTGGCAACTGAAGGGTGCTTTCACCTCATCGTTGTCCTTCTGTGGGTCCCAAGGATCTCTTCTTTAAGCTCCCACCCAGTGATCCCTCCCTGTGTCCTCTTAGACACTGTGCCCTTCCTTTGGGATAATGGAGTCATCACCCCATGTCCGTTCTTGCTAAGTTGGCAGGATCTTAGTGGCATTTTCCACAGTGTGCTGTGGGATGGAGAGGGACCATTGTCCGACTGCAACTGCACCTTTCTAGCATGGTGGGTAGCAGACAGACTGCAAGGTTTTTCTCAAGGGCAAACACAAGCCCCCCTCATGACAGTTACACTTTCCCATCAATTGCCCTCTTCAGCTCCCAGTGGGGATTCCCACAAGTACCAGGAATTTTATCTTTATAATCCCCTTGGGCACAGATAAGAGAACTGGGGTGTGGAGAGGGTAAATAACTACTAATAAGAGCTGTACACTGGTTCAGCCTGCTCACTGCCTGAGTCTTACCATTGTTCTACATGGCCATAAAACTCTACTATAAATCATAAAACAGAGCATTGTAACTTTTGATAGGAAACAAGCACATTTACATGATTTCAAATAAGTTCACTCACTCTCCCCATGGGTCTCCCTATTTTCTGTTCCTCTGCCAGATCACACTCCCAAGCGAGCGCTTACACAGCTCCATCCAGCTCCCTCTCCCTCAAAGCCCAGTGGATGGCACAACTTCCCAGGCTTCCACCCTCACCACCTCCTCCCCACTCAGATGCTGTCAGAGACAGAGAGAAAAACTAAAAACAGCAGACCCAGAATACTCACGAGCAAGGAGAGAGAAACTAACCATTCCGAAAGGAGGTGGAAAAATTTCAAGATTGAAACATTAAAAAATCTAAAATTGTGTTGCATAAGTTAACAGGCAATGCTATACCCCCTTGTAAAAAACTCAAATAACAATAGATATATAGATAGCTCTTTATCATTTATAAAGCTCTTTCTTTTTGTTTGTTTGTTTGTTTTTGAGACAAGGTCTTGTTATGTAGCACAGATGGGCTTGGAACTCACTATATAGGCTAAGCTGGCCTTGAACTCACCATCCTCCTGCCTCAGACTCCCTAGTGCTGGGATTACAGCCTTGTACCACCATGCCAGGCTATAAAGCTCTTTCACATACACTAACGTGCTTGAACTTCAAACCACGTTATGGCATAGTTGCTAATCATAATAGCTCCATTTTAAAGAGGAGAAAACTGAGGCGCAGAGCTCTTATGTGTTGTGTCCACAGTTAACCAACATGAGAGGTAAAGTCAGGTCTTCTGATTTGGGAGCCCGTGTTCTTTCCACTCTCCTACACAGCTATTTATTGAACTGTATCTTCAGCTCAATGCACATGTATTTCTTTTTTCCAAATGACGATTAGAAAGGGCTAAGAGCCTAAAGTTCTGCCACTTACACATCCTCCTGATGCCAAATTTAGAAGCATTGACTTATGTTGACTCTTTCAAAACCGAAGTTGGTTCAGATCAGTGGAGAAAATAAGAATTCTTTGGTAAAAGAATCTAGGACAGCTAGGAAGCTACTTAGAGGAAGAGAAACTTGGGTCCAATACCTCACTTGGTCCACAAAAACTAACTCCAGTGGATTAAAGACTTAAATATGAAAATAAAACCATTACAAAAATGAGAAGAGAACATGGGGTTTCCCCTCCTGTGCCCAGAATCTCTGAATGGAAAAGAACTAAGTATTATACAAACCATGGGAGCCATAAAAGATAAGCATGGTATATTTAACTATGTTAAAAAATCTGCATGTTTAAAAAGCACTGCCACCACTGAGTTAAAAGTCAGAGCACACATTCAGGCAAATATTTCCAACCTATACACAGGAAAAGGGCAATTTGGTAATAATTGAAGAAGTACCACAAAACAATAAGAAAAACACAAGTCATCGAACAGAAAAATATACAAGACATAGAAATGGATGGCTTATAGAAATATGCATAACAAATATATAAAAAGATGCACAACCTCCCTCGTATTAAAGGAAAAGCAAATGAAAACTCTACTAATATTTTCTTTTTCTGCATGTCCAATTTGCAAAACTCCCAAAGTTTGATAACACTGTGTGTTAAATGTATAAGAAAATGGATCCATCTCCTCTCTGGTGTGTAATCTAAGTGGAAATTGGTACATTCCCAAAGGGCAATTTGCAGATTAGCAATATCTATGAGAATTAAATGCACATATGGAGGAATGAAGCAAATTTCCTGTCAGCAAAGTGTCAGTGTAAATGATGGACCCTCAACTTGACTCCAAACCCCTGCTATTTGCATAGACTCAGAGTTTACCTATGCATTAAACAGACCTTCAATAAGTCCTTGTGAGTACAAGCAGTGCCTTTAATTTTAAAGATGGCCATTAGTTTTTACAGCAGTTTTAGATTCATAGCAAAATTAAGAGGAAGGTAAGGAGATATCCTACATGCCCTCCCTCCTAGGGATACAATAATTACAGTTGTTGTACCTACATTTACACATTGAAGTCCACAGTGTACATTAGGACCCACTCTTAGTGTCATACATATTGTTCTATTTGTTGTTGTTGTTAGGTACTATGGAGTTGGGTCTGACTCATAGCAACCCTCACAGGGTTTTCAATGGCTGTTGTTCTACAGGTTTGAACAAATGTATAGTGAGTTTTATAGTATCATAGGCTAATTTCATTGTCCTAAAAATCTCTGGGCTCTGTCTATTCATCCATGAATCCCTTTAATTTTCATGATAAACTGGAGATAAAATGTTTATTATGCATGTTTTATGTATGAAAAGGCCATTTTGGAGAGGTAAAATTTCTTGCCCATGGTTGCACAGTTGCTAAGTGGCAAAGCCAGGCGCAACAGCAGGACAAGCCTCTATCCCCACAGAACTGCTGCTCCCAAGGGCTGCCTCTGTCTTGTTTACACTGCTTATCCAGAGTCCCAAAAGTTCTGTAGGAGGGAGGACATGTGTTACAAGATCCTGGTGCCCAAAATATGTTGATCAGATGAATGAATGTCGTAATCCTGATGTGGGCCTTTGCAGGTAAAAAGGGGGGCTTTCTGCACAAGGGAAAACATTTACAAAGCAGAGCATGAAGCAGTGAACTCTAAAGGGAAGGACATTAAAATCTTCTGAAATAAAGTAATTTGTTGTTAGGTACCATCCACCACCCTCATAGGGTTTTCAGTGGCTGATTGTTTCAGGATTGCTTTGGGAGCGGATTGCCACATCCTTCTCCTGTTTTTGCTGTGTTGGGGATAAAACTTGGGTCCTCAGAGAGTGTGAAGCAGCACTCTACCAACTGATCTAAACCCCAGCCCATAAAGTCATTTATTCACAATAAAATTTGCCAGACTTTCTCCAGCAGGAGCGTGGCTATACAAACAGAGAACTTCTAAAATAGAAAATACTGACCCCAAGTGGTGATAAGTAGAAGTTCCATGCCCAGAACCCCCCCACTTCTCTGTCAGCTTGTTCCGCTGTAGGGGCTTGCGTGTTGCTGTGATGCTAAAAGCTATGCCAACCGATATTTTAGAGACTAGCAGGTCCATCCATGGTGGGCAGGTTTCAGCTGAGCTTCCAGACTAAGACAGATTAGAAAGAAGGACCTGGAAGCCTACTCCAAAAACAATTAGCATTGAAAACCCTATGAATAGTAGAGAAGCATGGTTAAACATAGTGCAAGAAAACGTGCCCCACAGGTTGGAAGGCATTCAAAAAATGACTGGTGAAGAGTTGCCTCCTCAAAATAGTTGTTGTTGTTAGGTGCTGTCAAGTAGGGTCTGACTCATAGCGACCCTATACAACAAAATGAAGCACTCAATACCATGTTATGCCTGACACTCTTGTCAATGCTTCTCTGCTATTCATAAGGTTCTCGATGGCTGATTGTTTTGGGAGTGGGATACCAAGTCCTTATCCCAAAGCTACAGCATCTGGTATTCCCAGGCCGTCTCCCATCCAAGGACTAACTGGGCCCTGACCCTGCTTGGCTTCTGAGATCTTATGAAATTAGACACCAGGGTGATATGATTGTAAACCTCAAAGTAGAATCAACCTTAAGGATGGGAATGGAGTAAAGCCCATGAGACCTCCTCTTGCTGATGTGGTATGACTCAAAATGAGAAGCATAGTGGCTGCAACAATGGGCCTAAACAAAAAGATCATGTTCTCTGCACAGTGTTGAGTAGTGTTTCACTCTGCTGTACATAGGGTCACTATCAGTCAGATCTGACTCCATGGCACCTAACTACAACCAACAACATTCCCAGGAAAACAAGCATTGGAAATGAAGCTCTGTCTGGCCATCTCAGAAAGCCACTACCATAGATAGTTCCCAGGCAAATTGGCTTGTCAAGGTCATTACTGATGGGTTCATTTTATAGCATTCCCCACATGTGAATGTTAGAGTTTGCTCTCAAGAAGCTAGTATTCCTGGTCTATCATCAGAATTTGATACTAGGCCAGTGCTGCTAAGAAAATTCCTCATGTACACAATCTTGATTGGCTGTGTGTGTTTGTGTGTGTGTGTGTGTGTGTGTGTGTGTGTGTGTGTGTGTGTGTGTGTGTGGCACTTGTGGATGGATGAATGGATGGATGTATCAGGATGTAAAATCACTTACCTTACCTGAGGGATACAGAGAAAATGTGAGCTTCCTCATTTTGTCTATAAAACAGCTTGTTTTCTTTCTTGTTGTGGAAAAACAACTGAAGCTTAGTCTCATCTGGCCAGTTCAGTCCAATACAATAATTTTAACTGTCTCATTAGAATATCGCATTTTTCTGCTTGGATAACTCCAGAATATGTAACATTTTTCAGATTTCTACCAGCTTCCCAGATGCCAACAAAGTGGGAGAAACCTGTGGCTGTCTGTGCTCACAACACTGGGGTGCACTGTCTCCCAGGGTGGCTGACAAAGTGGAGCTAGCCCTCAAAGGGGAGGGAATACTTTCTTCCAATGCCTACCACCTGCTGCCTGGTGAGTGCTTGAGGGGTTCAAGTTTAAGTTGTCCAGAATATTGTCAAAAATACTTCATCAATTAAAAGTAGTTATTTCATTTAGCAACTCCAAATACCAAAAGGGATTCGGGAAGGACTCTATGCCTCTCTATTTTTTAAGCTTTCTATAAAGGAGAACAAAGCAGAATAATCCATCTCAGCCATGCTTAATGAATATTCTAAACCATAGATTTATCAGCGTTAGCAGCAAGGGAGAATAATTGTGGAGACTGTAACAGACACAGATGCCCAGTCTTACCTCCAGCCTCTGAGATTCAAGTTCTAATAGTCCAGGATGGGGCCTGGGCACTGTTAAAAGCTCAGGTAAATCTATTATGTAGACAGGGCTGTGAACCAAAAGTCTTGGTACAGAACAAGCATTTGTGTAACAATGTAGGCATATAGCCAGCAAACAGTTTGTGCCTCTGTTTTTCACCCTGTGCTATGGACTCTTTGTGGTCCCTACCAAAAAGAATTCACATATTGAAGCCCTAATCCCCAAAGTGATGACACTTGGAGGTGAGGACTTTGAGAGGTAATTAGGTCATGAGGGTGGAGCCCTCATAAATGGAATTAGTGCCCTCATAAGAAGAAACACCAGTGAGGTGATCTCTCCAACCACCATGTGAGGACAGTGTGAGAAGATGGCTGTCTGCAATCCAGGAGAGGCATCACCAGGGACAGTCAACTGTCCATGGTCTTGGACTTCCTAGCCTCCAGAATTTGAGAAATAAATCTGTTGTTTAAGCCACACAGTCTATGGCATTTTTGATATAGCAGCCTGAACTGACGAAGACACCACAGTGACCCAGGACACTCTATCATAGGATTTGCCTAGTTGTCCTCTCACAGCTGCCAGCCTGCGCCTGTATTTACCTTCTCTCTCCTTCCTCCCAGCTGTCAGGCAAACCAACTTCAGCAGAAGTTCTTTCTGCTGGACCCCCTCTTCTGCCTTTTCTAGCAGAGCTGTGGCTAACCAGTTGCACATGAGTTTACTTCCCCTCACACAAAATAACCTGCTACCTCAGAAAGCTTTTCAAAGGAGACAACTCCTCTGTACCACAGTAGCATAGAGTTTATATAAGTCAAAGCAGTTTGGATAAATATAATCATATTTACCACATAACTATAAGCTAGGCTATGACTCCACATTTTTAAATATTGAATATGACTTTTCCTTATTTTTAGAAAGTAAGCAATTACTCGCAATCCTTTATTTTAAAAAAAAAAGTATTGTGGTATTGAAAGTCAGTTGCTGCTCCACCCTTCTCCCCTAAAGTATTCTCTTCAAGAGAAAAGAAAAACATTTAAAATGAATGTCTCAAATTATTGCATTAAGAACTGAGTTTGGTAATACATTCACAATGTAAGATTGTTTCTGCAGGGCCGTTGAACCCCTTTTTCCTCCCAGGTGGTGATAAAAGACTTTTCACTTCCTGGCAAGGAATAAGAGGGTTTTGGCTCATCCCCAGCAAAACCAGCTTTAGAAAAATGGTTTGGCACACATACTTGTGGGCCCTTGCTCTGCTCTTCTGTGCATTAAGGGGTTGTCAACGACAGAATTCTCATTGGTCTCTGTGGATCCAAGCAGAAATGGCATCTTTTACCTTATAATTAGGCACTGTCATCTGATGTAAGGACCAGCTCTAAGCCCTCTAAGACATACAAGGAGGCTGAGCCATACTTGTCTACTTGAAGAGAGGTAGTTAGGGGCAGAAGGCAATTCAAATGGAGTATTAAAGCCGTGTTCTTAGAGCAATTTCTCAGGAAGCTGGCCCTGAGATGGCGCTAGTCTGTTGGGGTGCGTTCTGGGTCAACATCTGTGGGGCAGAGAAGGAAGTAGATTGAGAAAAGAGTGGAGCTGCAATACTGTCATAACACCAGCTGCAGCCAGTCTAACAAGAGGTGCTGCAGATTGGTGGCCAGTCTGAGTTTTCACTCACTGAAACAAGGCGGTCTGGCCTTCATTACCTCCCCTGGTTGTTGATCAATAATTCATGTCAGCTATTCCCAGGGAAAGCCTGACCTTTGGCTAGGTGGCTGTCTTCATCATTGAGCCATCAGCCACATTCCTGCGTGGTGGGAGGGGTGGGGAATCCAGGCAGCACACCACAGCACCCACTACAGAGGTATGCCAGGAACCTTGATGATGGATGTTTATAGCAGGGGAAAGCTCACTGCTAAGGAGCTAGGAGGAATCAGGGCGTTTGAAGCATAGTACCATTAGCTTTCATTTGCTGTTCACTTCATTCTGACCTAAGACCATCTCAAACCCCTTGAGTTATGAATTTTTGTTAGGTTTCATCAAGTCAGGTCAGACTCATAGAAACCCTACGTACAACAGAATGAAACACTCCCTCACACTGTGCCATGCCTGGCACTGTGTCAGTGCTTCTCTGCTATTCATAGGGTTTTTGATGGCTGCTTGTTTCTGGAGTGGGCTTCCAGGTCCTTCTCCCATTTTTGCAGTGCTGGGGATCAAAGCTAGGGCCTCAGAGCACACAGAGCAAGCACTCTACCAACTGAGCTAACCCCTAGGTGCTGAGTTATGAATAAGAATTCCCCCAATAAGATCCAGTAAAGAAGCGAGGCACTGTGGTCCACACCTGTAATCCCAGCAACTCAGGAGGCTGAGGTAGGAGGATCTTGAGTCCAAGGCCAGAGGCAGCCCACACAACATAGGGAGACCATGTCTTAAAATAAAAAAATTAAATAAGGCCTGCTGGGGCAGCTCAGTGGTAGAGAACTTGCCTGGCATGTGGTAGGCCCTGGGTTCAACCACCTAGTACTGGAGGAAAAAAAATCCAGTGAAGAATAACTGAAATATTTGACAGACTCTTTTCAAACCACAAAGGTCAAACACATTTCAAATTTGGTTTAATTCCATATATTTTACAGTTTGGGCTATGATCCTATTATCTTCCTCTTCGTTGTTTAAATAATTGTGAAATTCTGTTTTAAAGACTGTTTCTTCCTGACTTACCCCCTTGGTCTAGTGCCTTTACCCTCTAGTCCGAGTGCCTACTGTCCTTAGTTTCTTTTAGGTCTTTGCTTAAATGTCTCATTATCAATAAATACTTCTTGGATCAACTTAGTTAAAGTTGCCACACCCCAAGCCCATCCTGGCAAACCCTACCCCCTTCTTTCCATAGCACATACAGAACTTGGTCTGCTCTGATTTACTTAATAATTTTATTTATTGTCTGTTTCTTTCAAATGAATGTAAATTCCATGATTGGGAATTGTCTACTTTATCTAGACTGTATTCCTATTGCCCTGAAGAGTGCCTAGAACATCATAAGTGATAGAGAAAGAACCTGGCTGTAGGGTCATAGAGACCTGAGAACTCTCTCACCTGCTGTTGTTATTGTTAGGTGCCGCCAGGTCAGGTCCAACACATAGCGACCCTCACAGGTTTTCAATGGCTGATTGTTAGGTAATTGCATTAGGAGTGGTTTGCCATGTCCTTCTTCTATTTTTGTAGTGCTAGGAATGGAACCCAGGTCCTCAGAGAGTGCTGAGCAGCACTCTACCAACTGAGCTAAACCCCAGCCTGGGGAATAAGGAATAGAAGTCATGAATAAGCTGCTGTTTCCATAAATTCTCTTGTTCTAGTTATCATTTCTCATTTCGTGGGTGAAGACAAAACCCCAAGTTATAACTAAAATATAGAGTTTATTGTACTTTTTAGGTATCTGGGATATAAATATATGTATATATATGTGTGTGTGTGTGTATAATATATACATATATATGTATACACACCCAGAGGGTGACAAAAAACATATACATGTTTTAAGAAAGGAAAACATTGTATTAAAATTCTAATAATATTTACCAATAACGAAAGATGAATACAAGTCATGTTTGACTTCTGCAATTACAAGATGTGCTCCAAATGGTCACCATAGCATAAGCAGCAGGACTTGGTGCTGTGCTAGGCTTCCCGGATCTTCCCTTGTGCACATCACATGCATCACTATGTGTCTCAAACTTATGAATGAGTGCAATTGTCAGGCATGTTGGAGGTTGTGCTGCATAATCATGCCTTCATTGTCGTACTTCCACAAAGTTCTTGAATTTCAAACCACTTCAAAATGGTCTTGTGCTCCCCAAATAACAAGCATGCTTCTGCCACTTTCTTTTACTGTCCTATCTATTGTATGGTAGTGCTAGCATTCATTTGATTAATGCCATCTTTGAGTGAATGTTGTACTACATGTTGCTATGGCAATTCTCTTAAAATGTGTTTATATATTTTTTGGCATCCCCGGGAAGTTGGTAGAGTGCCTTCTCTGCACTTTCTGAGGCCCTGGGTTCTATCCCCAGCACTGCAAAAATGGGAGAAGGATGTGGTAGTCCACTCCTGAAACAATCAACCATTGAAAAACCCTAAGACGGTTGCTATGAGTCTGACCTAACAACGGCACCTAACAACATGTGTCTATGTATGTATGTATGTATGTATGTATGTATGTATAGTAGCTACAGATTTCTTCTCAATAGCAAGAAACAAATTTTCTGAGATATTTATCATTCAAGAAACTCTGCAAGTTTTCCCAGCAGGGCAATTCTCAACTCCAGAAGACACCTGCTGCCAAGAACCAAACACAGCTGTTCAGGCAACAGAGGAAGCTGATGTTCGGTAAAAAACCAAACCAAAACAAGACTGCCTGCACAATCCGATGGCAAAGTTCCCAGATCGACAGCTTGAAATAAATAGATGATATTTGGTATTTGATATAAAGGAAAATAAAACGGCCAGAAACAGAAGTCTTTTCTCTTAAACTGACTTCTTCCCGTGTGTGCAGGAAGCAATGGGATAAAAATGATGTGTGTGGATGAGAAGAGATGCACTTCTTCACAGACCAGGGCAAATCTGCACTCCGCGGCTTCTTTCCTGTCTCAGTTGAGGTCTCTAAGAACTGTCGGGTAGATGTCAACTGCTACCCCAAATGGGGAGGAAATCAATATTAAACTAGGAAAACAGCAAGTGCATAGGACCAGCAGAGTGGTGGCCAGTGACCAGATGTGCCCTTTGTTCCCTCACAGCTGTCATCCCTCACCCAGGCAGGGCCATTTTCTTGTCTTACAGCACGTGGGAGTGGCAGGGTGAAGAGGTAGATAGAGCAGTGGCCTGGCACCCACAATGGATCAAGTTATCTTATTCATCAGGTACAATGCTATGAAGTTGGCATTGTGATTGTCATTTTACAAATCAGAAGCTGAGGGTCCCACTAGTCAAGGAAATTGTCCAAGTGCACACACCTAGGAGGGGGCTGGTAGTTCAAGTTGCTCCACTCCAGCATCACCAATATTCCTGATTGTGTCCATGAGGGTGCTTTAAGCATCTACAGAACAAACAAATAAGATACAAGCAAGTTGGTAATTAAACAAAGATTGCCAGGTTTCTTTCCTGCCAGGATTCTTGAGGATGTTAATGTTTTAACACACGTTGCCTACACAGAGTTTGTCTGGATTCCCTAAACTTAACTCACTGTGGAACTTTATTTTTTTATTTTTAATTAATTAATTAACTTATTTGTTTATTTATTTTTGAGACAGAGTCTCGCTGTATAGCTCAGGCTGGCCTTGAGCTCACTTTGTCACCAGGCTGGCCTGGCACTCCCAATCCTCCTGCCTCAGCCTCAGTACAGAGATTACCGGTGTGCACCACCATAACCAGGACTGCAGAGCTTATTTTGGTCTGAAACACTCCCTGGGACTAGTGTTCTCTGAAACCAACATTGGAAATCATGGCAAGACACCCCTCCAGTCTCACATAGATGCTGATTCTATTCTTGAGTGGGCAAGGCAATCTTGAAACAAATCAGCCACTGAAAACCCTATAAGGGTCACTATGAGTCAGACACCACTCGACGGCACCTAACAACAACAACAGAGAAAGTAAAAGGCCATTGAGTACTTTACAGGTACTGGCAGAAATACCAATGAAGTGCTTGGGAAGATGGGAAAGGAAAGAGGGAACAAAGAGAAGCTGGAGCTCTTTTAATAGCAATGAGCAAGCATTTCTGAACATTTGTTGCGTGCCAGTGCTATTTGAAGTATTTATTCAGTCTTCATAACACCAGATATGAAACATAGATTGTTGTTGTTGTTGTTAGGTGTCATCCAGTTGGTGTCCAACTCATAGCGACCCTACGTACAACAGGCGAGACACTATTGTCAGTGCTTCTCTGCTATTTATAGGGTTTTCAATGGTGGATTGATTTTTGGGAATGGGTTGCCAAGTCCTTCTCCCAAGCCTACAGCACCTGGTATCCCCAAATGGTCTCTCATCCAAGTACTAACAAGGCCCTCCCCCTGCTTAGCTTCCAAGATCTGATGGGATCAGATGCCACAGTGCTATGTCTGCAGGTGAAACATAGACAGAAATCTTTATAACCTCCATTGGACAGGTAAGAGAACTGAGGCACAGAGGGGTTTATAACTCTTGCAAGGTCATATAGCTCATTTCACTGGGTATGGAATTCAAATAGTCTGTATCCTTAACACCTGTTTTCTACTTACTCATATTGAAGAGGCATTTAGTTGGGAATGTGAGGGGTGAAGAAGGGCAGTCATGACAGAAGATTCATAGCTGCCCAAATAGTATGAAAGCTGCATAACATCAATTTATGTTTGGACTTTAGTTTGTTCCATGAACACTTACCAGCTAAGGTGCTACGTGCTGAGGATTCGGCTGTGACTACAACAGGACTTACAGTCCAATGGAAGGTGCACAGGACACTAGCTTGTTACAATACAGGATGACATGGGCTTTTATGGACAAGCAGGCACAGAGGCAGTGGAAGCAGGAAGGACACCTAACAAACAGAACAGTCCTCTGACACCTTACCCAGGACTGTCGCTCGGGATACTGTTTGGGAGGAGAAACAGGTGTTCTGGAAGACTTCTGGGAGGTCCAGACCTTCTTGTTGCCAGGACCACACCAACAGCTTAGCACTCTAGGAAGGGATGGGAGTGACCTTAGCACAGGATGATCTTCCTCTCGGAAGTTCTTCTCCAGGAGCCCCAGGGCTCTGGGGCTGCCCTACCTCTGCCCAGGCTCAGTGCATCTGTGGTAACCTCCTCTTGGCTGGGAGTTTCCAAAACCACCAGCTAGTCCTTAGCTCCATCCTGTGCACAGTCAGGTCAGGAACGGTCCCCTAAATCTCATGTGCTCCACAGCATTTTCCAGTCCTGCTACAGTTAGGTGGGACAATGAGACTAGTTCTGGCCAATGGGCTACAAGCAGCAATAATGTATATCATATCTGAGATAAAGCATTTAAAGGCCGATGACCCATTGGTCTAGATGTTGAAGGTACAAATGTGTGAAGCCTTCCATTGGCTTAAGTCTTGAGTGGAGTAGAACCCTCCACCAATAAGTAATATGAAGAAAAAATGAACTTCAAATGTGTTAAGTTACCACAAAGATTTATGGATTATTGAACAACTGACTGGAACAAGGGGGTGCTTAACATCTGATGCAAATAGCTCCAGAAAATTATGGTATAGGAGGAAGAAATTAATTAATTCCTGTCATTCACAGTAATGCTAAGGAGGATGATAAGAACAATTGACCTTTATATAGTGCTTCATAATTTTCAGGGCACTTTATGTGTTTGATTTAATTTAATTCCTGAAATGACAATGAGACTTTGGTTTCCTCAGGCCCATTTCAGGGTGGTGCTGGGGGGTTTCACATCTCTTTTCATCAACCCATAACAATGTGTCTTAGTCTGTTTTCTGTCACTATAACAAAATACTCGAGACTGGGTAATATAGAAGAAGTTTATTTTGGTTCAGGGTTCTGGAGGCTGGGAAGTCCAAAAGCATGGGGCAAGGACCTCATGCTGCTTCAACCCCTGGTAGAGAGCAGAAGGGCAAGTGGGTATGTGTATAAGAAACAGAGCATAAAGAGTGCCTCCACTTCATAAGAACCCACACACATAACTAATCCAGCCCCACAAGAGCCCAGGTATTTTGGAGGCTGAGGTGGGAGAACTGCTTGAGTCTGCAAATTCTATACCAGCTTGGGAAACATAGTGGGACCCTGTCTGGGGAAGGGGGGAAGGAAGGAAGGAAAGAAGGAAGGAAGGAAGGAATAAAAAAGAAGAAAGGAAGGAAGAAAATTTATAAAACAGAAAAGCACAAAGACAAAAATAAAAATCATACATAAGCCCAACAACCCGTGAAATCCACTAATATGTTAGGCTTTCCATGTACTTTTCTAGTATTCTCTGTCAAAATTGGTCTCACACAGTTACCACTATGTTGTAAACTAATTTTATAATTTTCTATTGTGAGCATTTGGCCATGTTATTTATATTATCATACAACATGACTTAGGTGGCTGTACCTAACAGGGGATGTCTAACCAGCCCGTTATTAGACACGCATGTTGTTGCTAAGACTTCCTTGCATAGATACTGTTATAAAGAACATCTTGGTATATATAGCTTTATGTGCCCCTCTTCCAAGAAAATGGAAACGTCGAGTACAGGGATTTGGATATCTTAAAGATTTTTTTCACACTGTTATCAAATTACTCTTTAGAAAGACTATGCCTCTAGCAGCCCCCCTTTTGGCACCCCTACTTACATTGAATATTTTATTGGTTTGGGGTTCATTTGGGTATTTCAATAGGGCACACTTGATATTCCAATAAAAAGAATTTAATATAGAGGATTAGTTTAACAGGTACTGAAGGGCTGAACAAAACCAAAAGGAAGACCCTGAGGTAACTCTGGGTAACTTCAGGAGGCATGTCCTGTTCCCAGGGCTGTGGCAGCAAAGGGATAGAGTTGGGATTGTTGAAAACTGGGAGTTCCAGCCTTATGGAACCCATCAGAGAAAGGTAGATGTGGAGCTGAAAAATAATAGTCTAATAACCAAGCAGGTTATTTCAAATTTCTGATGGGAATATATTCAAGACAAATGATTCAAAGCAAATTGATTATGACATTGGTTAATGTCATTTTGATGATATAATAGTTTAATAAAACTTATAGATCTGATTTTGGATTGAATTGAGATGGCTTTAAAAATGGAACACAAGTTACTACTAACTTTTATTTAGTGTTTCTTTTGTGTCAAGCCCAGCAGGGAGGATGGGCTCAGTCTTCATTTTATAGATGGGGAAAGCTGAGGCCTAAGAAATGAGGCAATCTGCTCAAGGTCACAACATCAAAGCAGTGAAGATGGAAATTTTATGGTCAGTCTGACCTGGGCTCTCAGCCACATCTCTATCCTACTGTCCCATCCTCTTTACTATTTAGGTGGCCTCCTGTTACCATTTGGTGGCTGGACTCTGGGGATAAGCACAACCCTGGACTCTGGCTAGAACCCTTTACCTGTGGACCCAGTTGGTAGCCAAGCCTGTGTTCTATCATAATGCTTTCAGTACTTCAGTGACCAAATACCTACCAGTGAGAGCTGACAGGGACTCTCCTCCCTGAATGTTGATCTCTAGCAAGCAGTCATTGCATCCTAGAATCTCACAGCTGCGTTAAAGGCCCTGTAAGATGTTTGAATCCCTTCTGTAAACATTTCAATAGACAATTGTTCAGCATTTGCTTGAACTTTTTTTCTCTTTTTTATTAGTATTTTAACTGTACATATTTATGGAATACAGCGTGATAATTTAGTTCAAAAATACAGTGTGCAATTATCAGATCAAGATTGGTAACACTTCCCTCCCTTTAAACATTTTACAAAATTTTTGTTTATTAACATGTAATGATGTTGGGTGCTGTCACGTCAGATTCAACTCATAGCAATACTTTGAACAACAGAACAAAGCACTACCCAACACTGTACCACATATACAATCTTTCTATGCTTGATCTCATTGTTGCAGTCACTATACATCTTCTCATTTCGAGTCATGCCACATCATCAAGTGGAGATCCCAGGGGCTTTACTCCATTTCCCATCATTAAGGTTGACTCTGCTTTCAGACAGCCACTCTTCCCCAGTCATTTCTAGAATGATTTCCAGCCTGGGGGACCCTCATTTTCTGGCACTATATTTGACAGTGTTTCTCTGCTATTCATAGGGTTTTTAATGGCTAATTCTTTCAGGAATGGGCTGCCAAGTCCTTTTCTCTAATCTATCTTAGTCTGGAAGCTTAGCTGAAACCTGTCCACCACGGGTGATCCTGCTGGCATCTAAAATACTGGTGGCATAGCTTTCAGCATCCCAGAAACATGCAAGGCCCCACAACACATATAGGATAGACATATAGGAGAACAAGTAATGATATGTGTACATATTTATGAAGAATAGTATTTTTTTTAAACTTGGATATAGTGAGATTCATTATAGGATTTTCACTTGAACACTTTCACAACCTCTAACATACAACTGCAGAAAAAAGCCCTCTATAATTTTGACAGCTTCAGTTACTAAAATATTCTTACTTGAAGAGAGATGAAATCTATTACTCTGCAAATCCCCCAGAATATTTCTTTCCTGAACAATGCAGAGAGCTTTCCAGAGGCTTGAAGTCACTTGCCACATTACTCTTCCCCTGGTGGTGTAGTCAGGTGCTCATATACTTTTGCAGGTAGCAAAAGTCCCAAATTGTATGGCAGCCTTGGTAGGCAGAGCTCAGATTTGTTATTAGGGAAGATGCAGATAGCAGGAGGCTCCTTAGTGGTTAAAAATACAGCCTTTACAGTCAGACAAATCTGAGTTCAAATCCCAACTCAATCATTTCTATGTTGTGACTATTTATTAACTCTGTGGCTTTGAGCAAGTTGTTTAAATAAATGAGGATGGTAGTGCTTACCTGACAGTGGTATTGTGAGGTTTCAATCAGCAAAGGCTTCTAGGTGCTTGCCTTGGCCCCACAGTAGCTGTTCAGGAAGTGAGATCTATAAAATGTGTTGACAAAAGACACAACTTCCATTTTTCACAGAAAGTTATGAGAATGAGCTGGGTGCCACGGTACAAGCTCGTTATTCCAGCTTTTGGGAGGCTAAGGCAGGAGAATTGCAGGTTCAAGGCCAGAGGCATGCTGCACAACTTAGAAAGACTCTGCCTCAAGAAGAAAAAATAAAAATAGAAAAAAGGGGGAGCTGAGGGTGCAGCTCAGTGTTGGAGTGCTTGCCTAGCATGCATAAGGCCTTGTGTTCCACCCCCAGTGCTACAAATGGGGAGGTATGAAAATTCTCTTTATGGCAGTGGTTCCTATCTAAATGTCATCCTATCTCATCCCAAAGATCTATTTTAGAGTTATATAATCCCTTGACAGCCTTAGTCCACTGGAAAAAAACTAAGAAATAGCACACTTTAGAGTCAGAAGAACTGAATGTGAGATGTTGTTTGGCCCATTTTTCTGTGATCTTGAGTGACTATCTGAGCCTTGTTTTCCCTATTTATAAAAATGCACCCACAGAAGGGAATATATGGTCAATGCCCACCACAGAATACTACAGAGCAATTAGAAGCAGCAGAGTAGAACTCAGATCTGAAACATCATAGTTCTGGTTGAAAAGAGAGAGGGAGAGAAAGAGCAGCAGAATGAGGAATGTAGCAATGCCATTTATACAAAATCAAAACAACTACATGCAACATGGAACACCCATGCAATATGCAACACCTAGACAAATTACAGATATCCAAAATACTGTGATGATTATCTTCGAGAGGAAGAGAACGTAAGTTAGTTGGGAGTAAAAAGGGGCTCATTAAATAAAGACAACAGAAGGGCCTCAACACATTTAGAAATAAATAATATGCAGACAGTGATGCTTCTCTACCTTCTCACAAGGTTATTCTGAGGAGCTGAGGAGATTATGCATACAAACAACAAAGTTAATTTACTATTTTCATGAAGATCCTCATATTAGACAAAGAGCTGAACAGAGATAGAAATTCCTTTAGCAGGAAGCTGTCACCAGGGCAGCACCCGTGAAGCCTGGCCCTGGCTTCAGAGTCTGCTGGTGAGATGACATCAGAGCCCTTATGCTGGAGGGTGTCAGACTCCCCCTCACTTTTGGAGACACCACTCAAGGACACAGCCAGGGACACAGCCATCTCTGCCCATGGATCCACTGCAAACAGTCCACTTGGGCCCTCGCAAGAAGAGACCCAGGCAGCTGGGAGCCCCAGTGGCCTCCATTCCTCAGGAAGTCAGATTCCAAGATGTGATTCTCTTCATTTTGGAGAAGAAAATGGGGACCACCCGCAGAGCCTTCCTCATGGACTTGGCCCGCAGGAAAGGGTTCAGAGTGGAAAATGAGTTCAGGTAGGACACCACTGGGTCACTTTGTAAATGAGCAGGGACCTTGAGGACATCTTCTTTGGAACCCAAGGAACCTGTGCTTTCTCCTACTTGTGGAAAAGGTGATGCTCCCATTGAGAAAGCTGCAGATCTGAAATGAAACAACAAATTTGAGCCAATCAGTTAAGAGAGACAGAGGAGTGGGAGCTGAGTGTAATTATTTTGAAACTAGTTGGCATCATAAGGAAAGGGGAATCATATTTTTGCCTGTCATGATTCTGAGATGAGTTATCTAGGGATTATTATCAGAAAACTGGTCAGAGAATTTCCTGCTGAAGCCACTCAATTTCATTCCTGGCCAAATTCAACTGAGTTCCATCAAAAAATGTCAGCTACTTTGGGGCAGAAAGGATGGTTTGGTTGCTTGGCTCTTACCTGGACACCTGGCTGTGCTCAGGTGACCAGTGTCTGTGATAGACAGGGCTGACTGGGTGGTCGGCTTACCACAGGTGCCCAAATGTTGCCTTGATCGTGGTTTACTTAAGAGCAGTCCAAGTGGGGTTCCAAGAGGGATACTGAGGAAACATTCAATGACAGCTTGTCCAGGACTGATGCCACCCTGGTGTGATGTGATCAGAGCCTGGCAAGGAGGTAACTATTTGGGCCACCTAGACTGGTTCACTCATGAATCAGCTTACCTCACACAGCAGTTATCCTTGTTTTTCTAACTGCTGTATATGCTCTTCACTGGTCTCAAACTGATGAAGAGAAAACAAAATAAAATTGAGAAACAAGTGGCACAGAACCCTGACTTCAGTGATGGCTGCAGATGAAACAGCCAGGGGCTGGCAGTGGGGATACTGGGGGACCCATGTGATTTGCTCACTCTGACTGGATATGGAGCAGACTGACCATGATTTTGTGAAAAAAAGTGATGAGGATTCTATGTGACATTTTGATTTTAAAAATAGTGTTTGATGTTTAATAAAATTGCTAAGCATATCTTGCTGATGAAATATCAGCTTCAAAGCATTGGGAAGACATATTTCCAAAGTCAATAATTTGATGTTAAATTTCATGATACCATAATTTACAGGACATTGAATTTTCATTTATTCTTTTGCTAAAATGTCTCCACTCAGAAATTTCTGAGTTTCCTATGATTATTCCCCTCTCTCTCATCTTATGTTCATTTACATGGTCTCCTTTTTTCCCCTTTCTTTCTTTTTTTCCTTTTATATCCTTTTAGCCATCCTCAATCTCATTTCCTAACATCCTTCCCATGAAATCCTAGATTTCATCTAATTGTTAAGCCTATCTAATCTTACAGACTTACACAAAGTAGCAGAGTTAGGAGGGGAAGAGATTACACAGATAAAGAGGCCAAAAACCAGAACTTAAAAAACGAAATTTAAAAAACAGAAATTAAAAACCTTAGTAAATATGGAACCCCTTTTCATGGTAAAGAAATTTAACAAGGGCCAGGAAGGTGAGAGCCAGTAGGTCAAGCTATCACTTACACGAAAGTGCTCTGCTGAAAAGTCCTAGCTTCTGGCAGGTGCCCGCTGACTTAGTAACAGGGAAGCAATGGAAACACACAGTGGCCAAGCAGGGACTTAGGGAGACGACAGAAGACAAGTTTCTTTGTTGTCGGGAGAGCCAAAGAGGCAGCTCTATGCCCCAGATGCCTGCTGCCAAGGACCAAGCCCAGCTGCTCAGGCCACAGAGGAAATGGTGCCTGATGAGCAAACTGCTGCTGTGCAAGGGGAGGGCAAAGTTCCCAGGCAGGCAGCTCAGAAGACACATTAAACACACATGTGCTCTAGGGAGCAAAAATAACCTACAGGAAGTAGAAGTCCTAGCTCTCAAACAGAATTTCTGTGCCTGGAGAGATGGACTTTAGTTGAAAAGGAAAAAAAAAATTATATATATATATATATATATATATATATATATATATATATATATATATGTAGGATTAGGGGTTGAACACAGGGCCTCACATTTGCATGCTTTGCAAGTGCTAAACCACTGAGCTGTATGCCCAGACCATATTTTTTTAGTTTTTAAGACAGGATTTCCCTAAATTATGCAGACTGCCTCTAGTCTCGAACTTTGATCCTCCTGCCTCTGCCTCCCGAGTGGCTGGGATTACAGGCGTGTGCCACCATGCCCAGCCTGAAAATAAAAATTATTGTCAGGGGAAATCTCTAGATAAGAAGTCTAGAAGCTGAGTTCCACAGTGCACAACCTTAATCCCAGCCACCCAGGGTGCTGAGGCAGGAGGATCACAAGTTCCAGGCCAGAAGCAGCCTGTGTAACTTAGCAAGACCCTGTCTCTTGATTAAAAAGTGGCCAGGCACAGTGGCACACTCCTGTAATCCCAGCAACTCAGGAGGCAGAGGCATAAGGATCGCAAGTTCAAGACCAGAGGCAGTCTGCATAATTTAGCGAGACCCCCGTCTCAAAAAATAAAAAAATGGGTTAGGGGTGCAGCCCAGTGGTACAGCACTTGCAAAACATGCATGTGTGAGGCCCTGGATTCAACCCCCAGTACTGCAAAGAAAAAAGAAAAAAAAAGTCTAGACCACTCAAATACTGGCTCTCACCCTTCCAAGGCCTAAGGTTTGGGGCAAGGCCACCACTTTCTTCCCTCACCCTTGTTGTTGTTGTTGTTAGGTGCCATCGAGTTGGTATCCAACTCATAGCAACCTTCATAGGGTTTTCAATGGCTGATTGTTTTGGGATTGCCTTGGGAGTGGATTGCCAGGTCCTTCTCCCATTTTTGTGGTGCTGGGTATTGAACTCGGGACCTCAGAGACTGCAGCACAGCGCTCTACCAACTGAGCTAAATCCCAGCCTTCCCTCACCCTAGTTTTCTGAAAAATGATCTACCTGATGTGATCACCAAATAATGGGATGGACGTCAATATGCTTCGATAGATTTAAACAGTGGAACAAAGGTAAAGTGTATGAACTAGGTCAAATGATAGAAATATGAACTAGGTCAAATGATAGAAACACATAGAAAAATTCAGTAAGGAAAACTATCAAAATGTTAGAAATGGTTATTTGGGGCTGGGATGTGGGTTTTGAAGAGAAATTATAGTTATTTTTGTTTTTTGCATTTTCTAATTTTTTTTTACAATACACATATATTTCAAATGAAAATAACAAAGAAAGCTGTTTTTTTAAATGTTAGTTTTTATTTTGTTTTGTTTGCGATAGGGTCTATGTAGCCCAGGCTGGTCTTGAATTTGTGATCCTCCTGCCTCAGCATCCTGAGGGCCGGGATTGCACATGTGTATCACCATGCCCAGCTTCAGAAAGGATACCTCTTAATGGTGATGGCTATACTTCTCTTTCTTAGTATATAAAATTCAAAGGCTGAGGAGCTAAGAAAAAAAGAATGATAAGCTCTGAAACAGGCAGCACTCTCCATAGCTCCCAGCACACTCTTTGGCTGCCAGGAGGATTAAATTTTGGGGGGAAAATGCAAGCCCTTCTTTACGTGGGCCCTAATATGTATACTAGCAATGTTATACCTCCATATACTGAGCACTCTGGAGCTATTTCATTGTCTCCAGAGTCCATGCACCATATTCAGGTGGGGACTCATTAATATTTATGTTATATTGCAAATGATGTGCTATTCTAAGCACCATAGGAAGCTGGTTCTTATAATATAAATCAGGGGAGGTGTCAAGCCCCTTGGGGCAATTTATTCCATCACCAGCATCCTAAATCTTAGAGCCTTTCACTAACTTCAACTCACCTAGAGAAGAATGAGAAGCTACTCCTTGCCGCACTCATATTTCATCCTGGGTTCCAATACTCTGAGTTATTCAAAAACTTTCTCCTATTATCTACCCTCTTCTACAAACACATTAGCTAAATTCCCCTGTGTTAATGCAAATCACCGATGTTGAGACCAAGGACCTGTGGCCAGGGAGGAAGGTGTTCCATATTTATTTCACAGCCACCTAGCAGTTTCACACTTGCTAAGTTCCATATTTTGAGCAGCCAGAAACCTGTTGTTGTTGTTGTTGTTGTTATTGTTGTTGTTGTTGTTGTTGGGCATCATTGGGTCAAAAAGACTCTATGTTCAAGAGAACTAAACACTCCCCGACACTGTGCCATGCTTGGCACTGTTGGTGCCTCTCTGCTATTCATGGAGTGTTCAATGGCTGCTTGTTTTGGGAATGGGTTGCCAGATCCTTCTTCCATTTTTGCAGTGCAGGGGATCGAACACAGAGCCTCAGAGTGCAGAGCAGCACTCTACAAATTGAGCTAAGTCCCAGCCCTGAAAACCCTTCAGAGGATGCTATTATTCTGCTGAGGCCTCCATAACTTTACCTAAATGTAAGACATTGTCTTCAATGAAAGCAAGGTACAGCACCACATCATCACCAATAAAATGTTGCTAGTACCCACTCTGCACGATATTCATCAGGTTCTAGATATATAAGGTAGTAGAAGATGTGAGTCCACAAGAAGGAGTTCACAAGCAGATGGAGAGTCAGGAACCTAGCAGGAAAAAAAAAAAAAAAAAAAAGGCAAACCATATATTTCAAGTAGGTACTGTCTTCCTTAAAAACAAAAACAAACTAGCATTTACTTTTAGCCCTCTTGGTGTTTTGTTTGTTGGTTGGGTTTTTTTTGTTTGTTTGTTTGTTTTTTTAAGTTTAAACTGGCTATACCACATTTGATATGTGACATCTACCTCATTAATTATCCCAGAACTATTGCCTCCAAAATGCCTGAGAATCTCCTGGCAGGAAAATCCATGCTTTTTACACCTGAATATTGACAAAGATTCTCTTTGATCAAACTCTAGTGTGGTTTCTAGCAGTCTGAGGGCATGTCCCTGGGATGCCTCCTTTAAGTTGTCTACCTGTGAAAGCTGCTGGCTGCCAGGAGAATTTGTTTTTTATTCTAGCCAAAACCCAGTAATGAACAGTGTGCGGTCGAGGGTGCATGCACCTCTCCAGTCTGGCCCGGATGTTTCAGGTGGGAGGTGCAGCTGCGTTCACAGATAATACTTTGTTCGGGACCCTCGGGTGAGGGGCGCAGACTCAAGCTGCCCTTAGGAACACTGCGAGAGGAGAGGGGGAGAAAGGAAAACTCTCGGACGCTTTACCTTTGCAGGACCGCACAGCTCTTTATTGCCTCTCTGCCCTTACAAGGGCTGAGAGGAACCCAAAGTGTTACAGCTCAACAAAGTATGCTACAGCACTTATTGCTGCCTCTAGGGCAGCTGCAGTTCTTCTGCCTCCAGCACTGGGACTGGAGACTTTCCTCAGCTTCTGTCCTGTCTGGGTGTCCTGGTCTCAATGGTCATCTTCACAGGGAGAGGTCTGTCCTATTCCAATATTCTGAAGAGGCAATGGCAATTGAATTCTCTGCCCCAGTGCAGCTCTTTATATAGTCCTCCCCAACTGGCCTAAGTCAATCAGGTGCAAATCTATTGTTCTTTATGGTCCAATAGGAGCAGAGGAGGAGTAGAGGGGATTGAAATTTGGTCCTACCACAGTTCTTTAAATTTGACCAGAGTCTCAGAAATGTGTCCAATGGGGTTACAGGAAAAATGTACAATCACAGTACAGTACTTTTGTCCAATCATACTTACATAGTTTTCAATCCTACTCAGGCAAGCTTTTGCTTGCCAATTCTGTTACTTTACTTTCACTTTTATTGCCATTGTTCTATTTTTTCCATCAACTCCTTGAACCCTGTTTTCCCTGTTTTGGGATTTCTCCCCTTTTCTTCCCAATATGCCCCTATAGAACAGATAGGTACTTTAGTTGCTTTAGGAAGCTGCAATCATAAATCATTTCTCTGCCCCTTTGTGATATGAATCATCTAACGACTCAGAACTATCTTCTATCTCTTTCATATGCAAACCTTCAAGGAGCTAACTCTCACTGCCAGTCTTTTCGGAAGAGTGAGGGTCTAACTTGGGGGACACCTTACTCTAACTTGCATTCTGGAAGTTTGCTTTTCCTTCAGATAAGCAACCATGAACAAACCTAATGAGCAAACTTCTTGCACCAAATTTGGTTTCCCCTGCCAATATGCTGTAATTAACAAACTCCTTGCTTGCCCAATTCATGCCTTCAAGTTCCTATCCCCAGAACCTGATAAATGCTGTACAGAGTGGGTGTTGACAAGACCCTTTGTCTATGATGGGGTGCTGCTGTATCTTGCTTTCATTAAAGGCAATGCCTTCCAAGGGTGCCTTATAGACAATTGTGGTTTATTGTTGTTATTGTGTGTTATTGTTGTTAGGTGCCATCATGTTTGACTCATAGTGACCCTTATAGGGTTTTCAATGGCTTATTGTTTCTGGATTGCTTCAGAAGTGGATTGCCATGTCCTTTTCCTATTTTTGTGGTACTGGGGATCAAACCCAGGTCCTCAGAGAGTGCAGTGTGGTGCTCTACCAACTGAGCTATACCCCAGCCCATGGAGGTTTAGGCAGGACAATAAATAGTCTTATCTGGATATGTTTTTGTCAACAAGGTCTATGTGACCTACCACAAAGATAAACCCCCACATCTCCCATGTCTTTCTTCCCCCAGCACACCCCAGTCTTTAAAGAGTTTCTTGCCTTTTCTTCCCATGACATTCAGGACCCTCTTCATATTGCAATGATCACTGCTGAGTAAAATCTGTCCTTACTGCTTTAACTAGTGTCAGCTTTGTGTGTCTTTGACAATCTTCTATCACTTTAAATCTGTGGTATCTGGAATTACAGTATTCAAAGCAATTGTTTGCAAAATAAACTGAGCACCAGATGAAAGAGATCAGTTACCTGCTCTAGAAAACAAGAGATTGAACTGGCTCACCTCCCAGCCCCTTCCAGGCCGAACATCCAAACACAACCTCACTGGATTTTCTTTCCATTTTCTCTCACTATTCCCTGCTGTCTTCCATGCTTTCTCCTTATACTTCTCTGCTTCCAAGACCCCAGATCCTCCAAAGATCCATGAAAGGAGACGACTCACTCCCTGGAATACCTGGGGCTCTTTGCCTGGGGTCCACTCCCAGATCTCCATCTCCTCCAGTCACCCCTCCCTAACTCCACGATGTTTCCAGGTAGACCTCATCTGCAGAACTCAGCCAATTTTCTTACACATAATAGATTTCAGGAGAATGATTTATTGGAGAATGATTTATCTGGTGAATATGAAACCAGCTCAAGGAACTTGTGTTTACCAAGAGTAATTTTTGTAATTAAAAATATTTTTTCCTTCAATGCATGAGTATTACTTTTATCATCAGCAACCTAATGAAAAACCTTATTTTTATGAATTCAAGAGCAAGGAATGTAAACTTTAGTCTTGCTCTGATTACTTTAGTCTTGCTCAAATTACTATTTCAAAATTTGTTGGATTTAACATAGTGAAAAATGTCATAATGTCACTTAAGGTGAGCCACAAAATCAAAGCAAGATGCTGTTGACCATAAGTATGGCAGAACTGAAAATTGAAACCTGTCTTTAGTAGTGCTAGTGAAGAGCATGGGATAAAACCAAACCAATTGCTTCCATTATTAGGTTTCAAAGATTCTGAAATATATGAGTTGCTAAGAGAAATTGGCAAGAGAGTTTTAAAACTGTAAACAGCACAGGTTAACTGTAATAGCTAACGTCATTATTTACAAAATAAGTCCTACATCAGATGGAAAGAATCAAAAACAACCTCTTTCAGGAAACAAAGCTGTTGTAAGGACAAGGATAAAAGCAGGTGACCAGCCTGGCCATGGTGGTGCACTCTTGTAAGCCCAGGAAACTCAAGAGTTGCTCAGGAGAATCCTCAGGAGGATCAAGAGTTCAAGACCAACCTGGGCTATACAGTGAGGCCTTGTCTCAACGCCCACCCCCTCAAAAGCAAGTGATCATCCATGATGACTTGAGAAAGTCACACTAGATGGGGTCTACCTCTGAGGAGAGAAAGATGGTTACCTCTTTCTTCATGGAGAGTTGTCTAATTATACCAGGAGAGGTAGGACTAGCTAGGAAAAGAAAGGCAGGAAGAGCAGCGAAATTGGTATTTGAGAAACAATTCAGAACCAAGACTGAAGAGTTAATTCCATAATCTAGGGTTTCAAACATCTGAGTACCACATTTACATATTCTAGGTGAAATTATATTCTTGATGTGTTTTTAGTTGACCAACAATAACTATACATATTTATGGGGTACATATAATAAATCAGTACAGGTATACAACATGTAACAATCAAATCAGGGTAGTTCTTGTTTCCATCTCTTTATACATTTGTCATTCCCTTGCGTGTGGAGTCCTCAAGCCCCTCTCTCCTAGTTCATGAACTTCATGAGGTATGTGACAGGTTATTGTGAGCTGTACTTAGCCCTACTGTGTAGTAGAGATGAAAACTAGAACATATTCCTACTAACTGTATTTTGGTAACTTTTATCCAATTTTCCTCTATCCTCTCTCCTACATTAAGGTGTTTCTTCTAATTGTCCCTAAACTGAAGTCTCAAAAAATTTAGCCTCATCCTAAGAAATGATATCCATATGAATCTGGCCTGATGTGGATAACTTAGAAATATAGATATAAATAAATTGTGTTAGCTTTTGCATTGATGTGACAAAACACCTAACAGAGACAACTTAGGGGAGAAAAGATTTATTTGCCTCATGGATCAAAGGACTTCAGTCCATAGTGATGGAGAGGTGAGGTTGAGGAGGCAACAGCACACAGCAGAGGAGGAATTTTCACATTATTGTGGCTCAGGACCTGAGAGACTACTGGAGCCACAGGACAGGTACCTTTCACAGGCCCACCCCAAGCAACCTGCTTCCAGCAGCTAGGTCTCACCTCCCAAAGTTTAACAGCCTCCCAAAACAGCACGATCACCTGGGGAGCAGGCATTCAAACACATAACCTTTGGGGGGCATTTTAGATACAAACTATAGTATAAATACATGTTGTTGTTGTAGTTGTTGCTGTTGTGAGGTGCCATAGAGTCATGTCCAACTCATAGCGACCCTATGTACAGCAGAACGAAACATTACCCAGCACTGTGTCATGTCCAGCACTATGTCGGTACTTCTCGGCTATCATAGAGTTTTCAATGGCTGATTGTTTCAAGAGTGGGCTTCTGGGTCCTTCTCCCAAGCCTATATCACCGTGTATTCCCAGGCAGTCTCCCATCCAAGGACTAACCAAGGATCAAAACCAGGTACTCAGAAAGTGCAGAACAGCACTCTACCAACTAAACTAAACTCTAGCAGAATGTGAAGAGGTTCCTGGAGTCAGGCATATCTGGGTTTGAATCCTAACTTCATATAACCTCTCTGAACCTGGGTTTTCTCATCTGAAATTATATCGTCCACCTCCTAAGGTTGATGTGAAGATTTAGCAAGAATGCATCCCTGTGTGTGTACTTATCATTTTTGTTAATGGTCCAGAGTCTTTCTTTCTAGCTTTTACTTTTGTATATGCCAGTATTCATTGTTTGCTGTTTGACAATAGTTCTCTCCCCCAAGCATTCCAGAGGCAGGACTATGTACAGAAGCATCCTAGGTGAAGAGATGGTGGGGGAGCCGGGTGGTAAGCATGGATGGTGAAGGAGGTGGTGTTGGGAAGATGAATCCTAGAGCTCCTCCTTGGCACGCGTTCTTCCTCAGAGATTTAAGCAAAACGCAGAGGGCCTGGCAGCTTCTCTGTGGCTCCTTTATCTTGCTGGGTAGCTATGGCAACTGTCTTTTAGATCAGACAGATCTACATGCCCTGCAGTCCTATTGTAGCCGGTACACTGGACATAAAATAGTACAACATAAATTCTATGTGACAGCAACAGGGGCAATGTGTCTAAAAGTGGACTCTAAATGTTATTCCATTTCTATTTCTACTTTTGGAGGAAATTAGTTTTCTTATTAAGATGACACCATTCAAATATTCCTTCTGCAACAAGAAAGGAAAAGAACAGCTTCCTCCATTGCCCTGGAATAAGCACAAAGTCACAGATGGGCAGCTCACAGATGGCCAAGCTCACAGGCTTTGGATTAAAGCAGACCTAAGATCAAATTCCTGCTCCACCGACTACTAGCAGGGTAGCATATTTAATGTCTCCAATGCTCTCTTCTCTCATTTTTAGATGGGGATGATAAAACCTGTCGCATAGTGTCATGGATAATTAAATGAAGTAATACATAAAATATGGCTGCCTACATATCTGACTCATAGCAGTGCTCCGATATTATTAATATTTTCAATATTGAAGCCCCCTGAGCAGAGAGAAACCCACGTGCCAGCAAATAGACAAACAGACGCCACACTGTAGCAATAATAAATTGTCATGGGAACACAGTGGAGGGAGTGAGTCTCCTGGTAATACTGTGTGGTGATGGCAGGACTGAAAGGGAAGAAGTGTACAGTCAGATAAGGAACTGGCTTCAAGGGACCAATAGCAACCCTAACCCAAGGAAGCACACTGGAGTGCAGATCTAGACAGCCAGGGACAGAAGATCAGGCAGACTCAGGCAACGTGAGAAATACAGACTGGGCCAGAACAGAGAGGATCCTTTAAATTTACATTTCTTAAATTATTTCTGGTGACCAACTAGTTTACAAAAAAATTCTTTTAGATCCATGCTTTTACTGAAAAGCAAATAATAGTAAACAATAAAACTATTGTGGCAATGTCAAATGACAACCAAATCGATACTAAATGCTCACTTCCAATCTCTATTCCTACCTTGTTGAGAACCAGTGACCAGCAGCACTGAACTCTGATAGCACCGGCTTAAGAGGCCTTTTTGGTTGATTTTTGTTTGTTTGTTTTTGTGTGTGCTGATGAGTGTTCCTGTATGCTAGTTTCATAGTGAGCAAGAATTAAAGGTTTGTTTGTTTATTTATTTATTTTTTGTGTGGTTTGAGACAGGGTCTCACTATATATTCCTGGCTGGCCCAGAACTAACTTTGTAGCTCAGGGTGACCTCAAATCTACAGTGATTCTCCTGCCTCAGCCTCCCAAGTGCTGGGATTACAAGCGTGCACCAGGTGTAGAAATTGGAAGTTTAAATCAGCCTTTCTTTCTATGACGTACAATCTGTAACACACAAGTTTGTTTGTGTGAACTAAGACGCATGTATAATTCTCATGCAGTAGTATGAACTTGGACATACTTACACTATCCCAAGAAATCCCAGAAGAGGCAGTGAGGTGCTGGAAGAGAGGGAATGGTCACCGGGTGCAGTTGTACACTCCTGAAAGCCCACCAACTAGGGAGTCTGAGGCAGGAAGATTGCAAGGTCAAGGCCAGAGGCAGCCTGTTCAATTTAGCAATATGCTGTCTCAAAATCTAAAACAATATAGAGCCTGGGAGTGCTGCTCAGTAGTGGAATACTTGCCTAGCATAGGCAAGTGCTAAGCTAGCATAGGTAAGTGCTAGGCTAGCAAGGCCCTGGGTTCAATTACCACTACTGAAAAAACAGCAACAAAAAAGAGGAGGATGGGGGGGCCTGAATTTACAAGTCTTGGAACCAGGACTTCTGCTTAGCATACTCTTCTCTCTCTGAGCTTTACAAAATACTATTTATGGTAAGAGTAAATCCTAACACCTATTTAATAATATTGTAATAATATATAATAATATTATAACAACATAATAAAAATGTTTCCCTCTAAAGGGCAGAAATACAGATGGATTAATACTACCTGAAAAAGCCTATGAATCCTTTTGTTATCTTCTCAAAGTCTTGATGTATAAAATCTTTCAAGATGTTTATTACAAGGATAGGCACTGTGGCACATGCCTGTCTTCCCAAGTACTCAGCAGGCTAAGGCAGGAGGATCTCCAGTTTGACACCAGAGGCAACACACACTTAGGCTCTGTCTAAAAATAAAAAATAAAAAGGTAGGTAGGGTTCCCCCACACGTCTGTCAGTTTGCCGCACTGTGGGGGCTTGTCTGTTGTGATGAGGCTGAGAGCTCTGCCACTGTAACCTTAGATATGAGCAAGGTTACCCATGGTGGACAGGTTTTCAGCTGAACTTCCAGACTAAGACAGACTAGGGAGTAGGACCTGGCGAACCACTCCCAAAGCAACTAGCCATTGAAAACCCTATGGATAGCAAAGAAACACTGTCAGATATAGTGCCAGAAAATGAGCCCACCAGGTTGGAAGGCACTCAAAAGACTACTGGGGAAGAGTTGCCTCCTCAAAGTAGAGTCTGCTGTGATGACTGAAATGGAGTAAAGCCCCAGGGTGCTCAACTTACTGATGTGGCATGACTCAAAATGAGGAGAAACAACTGTAAACATCCATTAATAATTGGAACATGAAATGTACGTAGTGTGAATCTAGGAAAATTAGGAATTGTTAAAAGAGAAATGGAGTGCATAAACATTGACATTCTAGGCATCAGTGAACTAAAATGGACCGGCATAGGCCATTTTGAGTCAGACAATTATATGGTCTACTATACTGGGAATGGTAAACTAAAGAGAAATGGGGTTGCATTCATCATCAAAAAAGACATTTCAAGATCTGTCATGAAATACAATGTTGTCAGTGATAGAATAATATCCATACACCTACAAGGAAGGCCAGTTAATATGACTATTATTCAAATTTATGCACCCACCACTAAGGCCACAAATGAAGAAAGGGAAGACTTCTCTCAGTTTCTGCAATCTGAAATAGACCAAACATGCAATCAAGACATACTGGTAATCACTGGTGACTAGAATGCAAAGGTTGGAAACAAAGAAGAAGGCTTGGTCATTGGAAAATATGGTCTTGGGGACAGAAACGAAGCTGGAGATCGCATGATAGAATTTTGTCAGACCAATGACCTTTTCATTACAAATACATTTTTTCAGCATCATAAACGGAGACTATACACATGGACTTCACCAGATGGAACATACAGGAATCAAATTAACTACATATGTGGAAAGAGACGATGGAAAAGCTCTGTACAAAATGTCAGAACAAGACCAGGTGCTGACTATGGATCAGACCATCAACTTCTCATATGCAAGTTTAAACTGAAGCTGAAGAAAATTAGAATAAGTATACAAGAGCCATAGTATGACCTTGAGTATATCCCACCTGAGTTCAGAGACCACCTCAAAAATAGGTTTACTGCATTAGACACAAATGATAGGAGACCAGAAGAGTTGTGGCATGACATAAAAGATATCATTCAAGAAGGAAGCAAAAAGTTCTTAAAAAGACAAGAAAAAAAGAAAAGACCAAATTACATGTCCAAAGAGACACTGGACCTTGCCCTTGAACATCGAGCAGCTAAAGCAAAAGGAAAACATGATGAAGTTAAGGAACTAAACAGAAGATTTCAGAAGGCTGCTCAAGAAGACAAAAACAAATATTATAATGACATGTGCAAGGAGCTGGAGGCAGAAAACCAAAAGGGAAGAACATGCTCTGTGTTTCTCAAGCTTAAGGAAGTGAAGAAAAAATTCAAGCCTCGAGTGGCAGTAGTGAAAGATTCTACAGGGAAAATATTAAATGATGCAGGAAACA
>VMDO01015555.1:0-50770 GCA_007922755.1 Pedetes capensis
TTGACTTTCCCTAAAGGAAATGTCAAGCTCTCATCAGAGAAACCTTTTGAAAATCCACCCTCAGGACTCCTAGAGAAAGAGAGACACGAGGAATTTCATAAAATATTTCACCTGAAATTGATTCAAAATTTTGTTAATCAACTGGAACTGATCGTGAATGTCTGTTGGGATCTCCCTGCAGTTGCTGCAAGTGTTGGCTCCTGGTGGCTTCTACCCACCCCCCTCACTAGAGCAAGGCCCCCAGCTGAATCAGTCTCCTTGTCTGGAAGGTTCTGTCCTGCCCAGAGGTAGGGGATGGGATGGCCAGCACCCAGAAGCTGCCTGACACACAGGTACAAAAGGCTGGCCTCAGTTTTGAGTGAGACAGAGGGGGAGCTGGGCCCAGAGTCCTCCAGTGGGTTCAGGGTGTGTGGGGATCTTTGGTCTACCTAGCTTTCTTCCCCTGACAGATCTTGCTTCCCCAATTCCCTTTCTCTCAGGAGCAGTCCCTCAACAGATCTCTTCCACAAGAATCCCAGTCTCAGGCTAGCCTTCTAACCCAAGTTGGCTCCAAGGGTCCCTTCCAGCTTCTTCCATTCTCAAGAAAGCATGAAGGGGGTTCTGGAAGCAGAAGCCATGAGTCGCCCTCATCTTCTGCTCCCTCATCTCAGGGCCTCATTCTCTTCCTAGAATTTTGTCCTATTAGACCTGACAGCTCAGTGTTTCCCAAAGGAGCCATGTATAGGAACCTTTAGCAAACGTCGTTTCTTTTATCCCCATTTTATAGGAGTCAAAATATCATTAATGTATTAAATCTTAAAATTATCAAAGGCTCTTATTTAACTTACTAACCTCAACTTTTCTGAACTCACCCAGAATCTATTTTTGAATCTTATAGAATCCTATTTTTGTGGTGCATAATTTGGGGAACACTGATCAAATCCAACCTCCTTGTTGTAACACATGAGAACTTCAGACCCACAGAGATTAGCTGCTCTCATTTGCCACCTCTCTGAGTGACAGGCAACCCCGGCTCCACAGTGATTTGTGGCATACTAGTGACAGTTTGGGGGCTGGGATTTAGCTCAGTTGGTATAATATTGCTGTGTGCTAAGGACCAGGGTTTGATCCTCAGCACCACAAAAATGGCAGAAGGACCTGGTATCCCACTCCCAAAACAATCCCCAAACAATCAGCCATTAAAAACCCTGTGAGGGTCACTATGAGTCAGACCCTACTGGATGGCATCTAACAACAACAAGTGACAGTGCCACCTTTGGCCTACTCTGATGACAGCCTCTATACCATTGACATAGGCCAGCTGCACATTCCACCTTCTGAGGGTGACTTTTCATAGTTAACAATTCATGTAATGTAAGCTTTAGATCTCCTGTCACATCTGTATAGACAACATTTTCCCAAACCCAAGTTGACTAAACAAGTGACCAGTTTGTTTTTATTGAGGGTGTTTCTGTGGGGCTGGACGCGCAGCCTCTGAGTCCACAGCTTATGGGTTTTACCTGTCTGAATTCATGGTCATTCTCTGCTCCAGCAGCTCTGAGACTTTGATGATTTCAGGTATCCATTTCCACTGGTGATTTTTTTATTTAAGCAATTCATATGTTTTTAAACATTTGGTAATTCTAGGTACTTTTCCTTGGTGGTTTAGATGATCAACAATCACTGTTTAATAACAGTTTGGCTTTTTGATCAATGAAGTCAACTTGAAAGGTGACTTCTCTATGAGAAAAACTGGACTGTTTACTCTCAAAATAACTAAAATTCGTGTTTCAGTTCTAAGCCTGAGAAAAGGACTCAAGTTTCTTTGGAGATGTGTCGTAATGTCTGTATGTTTATAAATAAATTCAAGCCCTGGGGTGTGTGCATGCATTTAGAAATAAGCCCTCAGGCTTCAAGCTCCCTTTCCAGCTCAGCTGTAGTAAAAATCCACAGGGGCTAGAAAGTCAGCCATTTTATACTTCATTTCATATCCAGATTTTTATCTGAGTCTAAACATGTTCATAAAGAAATCATTAGGTCAGCTTGCTTTTTCACCACACAGGTTGTTTGAGGAGTGTAAAGGGACATCCAATGGAGAATCCTAGCTGGCCAGCCTGTTCTCCCTGCCCACTAAGGAAAGCTCCAAAAACTCCTCCACCCCTCCCCAGCTCAAGGATGGCAGCCAGGTTTGCATTTCTACACATCACTGCAGCTCAGTCCCAGGAGGCTGCAAATCTTTGGGGAGTTAGTTCCTGCCTGCCTTTCCAATGTTGTTGTTGTTGTTAGGTGCTGTTGAGTCAGGTCTGACTCATAGCAACCCTGTGTACAACAGGCAAAGCACTACCCAACAATGTGCCATTACTAGCACTATAACAGAGCTTCTCTGCTATTCACAGGGTTTTTGATGGCTGATTGTTTCAGGAGAGGGCTGCCAGGTCCTTCTCCCACTTTTACAGTGCTTGAGATGGAACCCAGGGACTCAGAGTGCTCAGAGCAGCACTCTACCAACTGAGCTAATCCACTTCCAATAAAATATCACAAACAAGAATGTCTCCTGGATTCCTAACCTGCCACCTTCCTAGCTCCTTCTACCCATGCACTGAATGAGGAGAAAAACAAAGCAAAATGCATCTTCTCACAAGAATTTTCAAATGCAAGTGGGCCTGTCTTAGTCCATTTTGTGTTGCTACCACATAATACCTGGCACTGAGTAATAATGTACAAACGAAAAAGCATTATTTAGCTCAAAGTTCTGGAAGTCCAAGAGCATGGCCCCAGCACTGGTCTTGGCTGAGGGCTCATGTGGGTAGCATCACATAGTGGGAGCATGAGAAAGACAGAGATAGAGATGGAGGAGGCCACATGGCAGGATAGGAAGTGAGAGAGTGGGGAGGGACCAGGCTCATTCTTACAACAACCCATTTTTGCAGTAACTCATTCTTGGAAGAAAAAAAAAAGGAAGAAGAGAAAAGAAAAAGAAAAGGAAAGGAAAGAAAAGAAAAATTGCTGATCCCTTCTAAAAGCCTCACTTCCCAACACCATTACACTGCTAACCAAATTTTCAGCACAGGAAATTTTGAGGGGCAAGCCACACACATAACACAGTAGGGCCTTAAACATTATCTCATTTCTAGGCTTGACTTTTCACCCACGGAAATTCTGCTTTTCCAGGAAGGCTTCCCATCAGCAATTCCTCTTTCTACACTCCTGCAGTAGGTACGTTTATAGCTATTAGCAATGCAGCTTCTCCTTTGTCACCTTCAGTATTCAGTAATCATTTAAGCCTAAACACACACATACACACACATATTTGTAATTAGGGAGTAGGAGTGGGAAGCAGTATGAAATAGAAGGGAGAATGAAGGGCAGTTTTGAATCATGTCCAGAGTCAGCCATAGAACACTTTGGCCCCAATGGACTATTCTTGAGGCACCATGTGCATATTCCAGAAAGGCTACTGGCCACAGTGAAGTCACCACAGGCTTCAAGAGGGATCTGGCAGCAGCTGGGGCAGTGCCTCTCCCCCATGTGCTCTTGAGTTTCCTTTCTGCTCCATGTTTTGTTTTGTTAGGTGTGTAGCACACACATACACACCCCATTTTTAATTACATAATTAGAAGAGCAGATGTTGGAGCTTGAAAAGGAAATATTCATTTTGGTAAAGTAAGTTTGTGTGCATGTGTGGCTAGAGCTAATTCTCTGCAGACTTTGGTTTTGGCTTCTCCAGGAAAATGTTTATTTTCTCTATGTTGTATTATTTCTTGTTTCCGGGGAAATTAATTTGTTGGCCTGCACTAGTTTGGTAGGGCTGCCATAGCAAAGAGCCACTGACCGGGTAGGCTAAACAACAGAAATTTACTGTCTTACAAATCTGGAGGCTTCCGAGCAAGACTTTGGCAGGGTTGGTTTCTTCAGAGGCGTCTCTTCTTGGCTCACAGATCCTCCCTGTGCCTTATGATGAAGACACATCTCTGTGTGTTGATGTCCTGATTTCCATTTCTTACAAAGACACCACCATATTGGATTGGGATCCACTCTAATGACCTCATTTTAAGTTAATTAATCTTTAAAGACCCTGTCTTCCAATACAGCCATATACTGAGTTACTAAGGCTTCAAGACATGAAATGAGAGGGCATGATTTGGCCCATAATATCACAGATGTATGTATGTATGAATGGATAGATAGATGATAGATAGATGATTTTTTCACATTTTGTAAGAGTAATGGAAAAGAAAAGAAAAATATATCAAAAACTGAAGCAAAAACACAAAATGAATTGGACAAGGCTCATAGTATCTCAACCTAGACAATAAGAAAGAGAATTAATATTCCCATCCTATATATGATACTGGTCTTTATGACCAAACTATACTCTTGTTAGACTATTAGTTTCAGTAACAATCTACTTGTTGGGGGACATTGGGCAAAGATGCCTTGCTATGGGTTGAGGATGGGGACTTGCCTGAAGAGATGGACATTCTCACTGTCAGTCATCTGAGGAGGTAATACCTTCTAGGAAAGGGAATGAAATCCAGAGAAACAAACCATGGACTAAGAGGTTCTCATGGTGACTTGATCTGAAGTCCAAGACCTAGACACCAACTTGCCATATGCCTTGGAATATTATGAGTTGGCCTCTGCTATATGAGTAAAGCGCTGTAGCATTTATGTTGATAAAGCCATTGACAGAGAGAGCCTATTAGCAACTTCAATGTAACTGATGGGATTAAGAGCATTAATGTTCTGATTTTAGTTTCTAGGTATTTGACTATTCTAGGTGCCTCATATAATTGAAATCTTACAATGTTTATCCTTTTATGACTAATGTATTTCACTTAGCATAATGTCCTTAAGTTTCATCCATATAGCTTGTGTTAGAATTTCCTTCTTTTATAAGGCTGGCTAATATTCCATTTTATGTTTATACCACATTTTGCTTATCCATTCATGCGTCAATGGGGATTTGGATTATTTCCACCTCTTGGCTATGGTGACTTGTGCTGTTATGAACATGGGTGTACGAAAGCTCTCCTTAAGACTCTGATTTTGATTCCTTTGTATGTATTTCCTTAAATTGGAATTGCTGGGTCATCTGTGTGTTAAGTCAGTGTTCTCCAGGGAAATAGAACCAACAAAGAGTTGGGGGTATGACAGGTGTGGGAAGAGGGGGAGAGATTATGAAGAATTGGTTCAAGTGATTGTGGAGACTGAAAAATCCCACCATCCGCAAGTTGGATACCCATGAATGACAGTGGCACAATCCCAATCTGATTTTGAAGGCCTAAGAACTGAGGGAGCCAACAGTATAAATCTTAGTCTGAAAGCAAGAGAAGACCACTGTCACAGCATATGCAGACAGGAAGAAAAACTGAGCAAATTCCTCCTTCTCCTACTTTTTATTAGCTCCTCCATGGGCCAGATGCTGTTCACCCACACTGGGGAAGGCAATCCTTTAGTGAACCTGTGGATCCAATGCAAATCTCATCTGGAAGCCCCCTCACAGATGCACCTAGAAATAGCATTTAATCTGGGCACGTGTGGCATAGTCAAATTGACACAAAAAAATTAGCTGTCACAATATGGTAATTCTAATTTTAATTTTGGGGGATGCTTATTTTTAAACCAGATAATCATTTGCCTGAAGCATAGAGCAAAGTGATATGAAATAGTTTGTTCTGGGAAGTCTCAGTCCATGCCCTTTTCTCATTCCAATCACCAATTTAGCCAGCCACACATATATTTTCTTTTGTATTACTCAAGTGTTACCTTATGCAAACATACACATATACACATATGTGTATACATATATACACATATATATGTATGTGTGTATATATATATACATGTATGTGTGCATATATATATATGTGTGTGTATATATATATATATATATATATATATATATATGTTTTTTTCTTGTTTCTAGGTCCAGAAGTAGCTATTGTACGCAGGATTTGAGTCCTCATGACCTTCATTCCCTGACACCATGTCTGTGAATATGTTACATTACATGGAAAAATAGACCTGACAGAGGGAATTAAGGTCATGGATCCAAAGAGAAGGAATAGAAGCAGCTAATCACTTAAGCAACAGCTAAAGAGACAGGAAAGATAAGGCAGAAGTGAAAGTCAGAGAGTCAAAGCACAGGAAAGACTCCACCCACCCCTTCTGGCTTTGAAGATGAAGAAAGGAGTGCATGAGATAAGGAAGGCAAGCAATCTCTAAAAGCTGGAAAAGACACCCCATACCCCACTAAGAGCTAGCAAAGAAACAGGGACCTTGGTTCCACAACTGCATGCAACTGATTTTGGTCAATAATATGAAAGAACCTGGAAATGGATCTCCCCCAGAGCCTCCAGATAAGAGCCCAGTCTGTTCAACACCTTATTTAGACCTTGTGATACCCTGAGTGTAAAAACCAACTGAACTCACAGGACTCCTGACTTCTAGAACTAGGTCTAACTACTGCAGCCTGGAAATAACTTTTCCCTGTTGTATTGAATGTACACACACACATACACACACAGGCACACACACACGTGCACACAGTGCTTGCTACTACTCTCACACACCCTCTGCCCCATCTAGGGAAGTCCATGCCAGACTCCTTCCCACCTCTGTGAGAAGTTCATGCTGTATTGTCAGGCTATGTGGCCTTGTCTACACTTGCCTGTATCCAGCCAGTTCAATGCCCACAACTTTCCCCCACACCTGGATGCACCTGCAACTTCACCTTTCCTGGATACATCACAGTTAGAATCAACATCTATACCAAACAGTTTAGCATTTTCTTTATTCTATAATTGTTGATTTCCTCTGTCCAATGAAACTAGGGCAAGGCTGACCTGGTAGTTGACCACTCACAATAACAAGCACATGAAACACAGTAATGTGCATTAGGAAAACCACAGGACTATATCAGACTGGTGTTATTATCCTTGTCCTCATTCTATATTATCCTTGCTTATAAAATTTAACAAAACAGGCTGGGTATGATGACTCAGGCTCATAATCCCAGCAACTCAGAAAGCAGAGGCAGGAGGATTGTGAATTCAAGGCCAGAGGCAGACTGTATAACTTAGTGGGACCCTGTCTTAATGTAAAAAATAAAAAATGAGCTGGGGGTGCAGCCCAGTGGTAGAGCACTCGCAAAGTATGTGTAAAGTCCTTGATTCAATCCCCAAGTACTGCAAAAATAAATAAATAAACAAACAAACATTGTCTTAGATAAGGATTACCAATCATTTTTCCATTTTTACCTTTGAAAAATATGAAACCATCCCATCCACTGACAAGCAAGACAAAACACAGCATGATTCTTAACTTAAAAACTTTCAGATTCTCTGAGAGGATTTATGTGAAATTCAAAAAAAATCCCCCTAAGTAGGATTCCAAGATAAAAGTATACAGCTAAATTTGAACTTCATATAGACAATAAATAATTTTAGTGTATCTCAAATAGTCCATGGGATGCACTTATGCTAAAATAACTTTCATTACTCAAATTTAATTGGGCATCCTGTATCTTTATGTGCTAAGTATGGAAAGCTTTTTCCTATGTGAGTATAATTCTCTCCTCTTTGAAGTGTATATTATGGTTGAGACTCATAGACCAATATCATTGAATAAAAATGTAGAGACTTCCAGCCACTGTTCTCTGTCCTAGGATCAGAGAATAACAAACAGTTCTTTTGCTGTTGCTATTTTTTAATCCTATAGTTCTTGCATTCTGATGGGGAGCCCAGAGACTCAGAGATAATCAATAATTTTAAAAACAAGTAAATATATAGTGTGTTGTTGAGAAAAACAAACCATGTAAGGAAGTGCCAAGTGAATAGGAGGAGAGGTGTTATTTTACATAGGATGACATTTAAGTTGACACTTGAAGGAAGGATATTTGGATATTGGAGGAAGACACAGTGACCTTCAAGTTCTGCTCCAATTCATTCCTTAATGATTCATCAAATATGTATTAGGTGCCCAACCCTAAAGTAAGTAGTGACTATGTAGAAAGGAATATGACATCAGATGTGATATTAGATCTCCGCGGCCTTTTATGATTTTATGGGATAGAAAGGAGAGATTAGCAAATAAATAATTATATAAAGAGTTCAATGTGCTTTAGGCAGAAGTTTGTGGAAGGGAGATGACAGAGGGAACACGTGATCATTGCTCTGAAAAAGCTTCAGAGAAAGTGTCACTGGAGCTGCTTCTAAAGGGAGAGTAATTGCTTACCAGAACCTGGGAACAGGCATTCAAAGGTCGAGAGAACAATCAGGTGGAGGGCCAGACGTCCTCAGCAAGGCTGCGGCAGGAGATCCAAAGGGGCTGTGTTGGGCGTGTGGGACTGGTCCCCTTGTGACAAACCCTGTATGTCATATTGAGTGATCTTGCCATGCTCCATAGGCAAATGACCACTTCCAGAGGATTTTAAGTGGAACAATAAGATAATTTCCCAGGCAGGAAGAGTAGAAGCTGGATTGGAAGGAGTCAGAAAGAGAACCTAAGCAGAAATTTACCCTCACTTGAATTAGCTCTAGATTAGTGATATGAATGGAATCAAATTTTCAGAGACTCAATAGTAATATTGAGAATCTATTATGTAGAAAAGTATTGAAATCCAGGGTTATAGTTTCTCTTCTTCACTTTGGCTACACAACTTGATGAAAGATAACGTTTAAATTTACAATTACTCAACATTTCACACCATTATGAGCTACTACGTTATTTTAGTTACCAAATCAAGATTCTTGTGCGTTTAGTTCTCAGTTCTTCTCAATGGATGTTGTCATTCAGTACTGTCAAGTTATATCTGACTCAAAGTGACCCTATGTACAACAGAACTAAATACTATCCAAAACACTGTGCTATGCACACGATCTTTTTATGTTTAAGCCCAATGTTGCAGTCACTATGTTTCTTCTGATTTTGAGTTGTAATACATCAGCAAAAGGAGGTTCCAGGGCCTTTACTCCATTCCTGTTGTTAAAGTCGACTCTACCTTGAGGAGGTAACTCTTCCCCAGTCATTTTTTGAATGTCTTCCAGCTTGGGGAGCTCATTTTCCAGTACTATATTTAACATGTTTCTCTCCTATCCATGGGGTTTCAAATGGCTGATTGTTTCAGAAGTAAGCTGCAGAGTCCTTGTCCCTAGTCTGTCTTTAGTCTGGAAGCTCAGCTGAAACCTGTCCTCCATGGGTCTCCTACTAGTATCTGAAATACTGGTAGCGTAGCTTTCAGCATCACAGCAATATGAAAGGCCTCACAGCATGACAAGTTGACAGACACATGGGGGGTCTCAATGGACAGCTTCCTCAAATTTGGCCACTTCAATGGTAGATGAAGGTTAACATATATGGCCTTTATAGGCAGTCATCTTTTTAGTGCTTTCTGTATTGCAAATGTACCCTTTTAGGAGCAATTCGCTTCATGACTATAAAAAGTATCAAGCATCAATGTATTTTATACTTCATATTTGGTTTACTCTTGGCCTGACCTACCATCTGCTATTTATCAGTGCTACTTATCTCTTTTCAACTGAAAGATGATGGTAGGAACACAATTTCTGTGGGAGGTGGCTATTACCATCCTTTCCACACTACTCAATGCACTGAGGCTTTATGACAGAGAACATCATTTGTAACTTGGACTCTTAGACACAGTCATGTTTTGTTTTATTTTGTTTTCTTCCTCAGGATGAGATCCTTTAAAAAACCACAGCTGATCAAGCAGGTTGAAGAATCTATAATGCATGACGCATTGGAATAAATATTATCAGCACTTCTAATATGGTTCTATTAAAACTAATGAAGCAACTAGTTGGGGCCTCTTCCAAGACCCTGTACCTAACTACACATGTGTAATTTTTGATCCCTAATGAGGGCCTCCCAACTTAATACTCAGGCTCTATAAAACCTAGATTCTAGTTGGAGCAGAGGTAAGTCAGATCCTACCAGCCTGGAAGTAAGATCAGAAACAAAGAATATTTTTCTAATTCCATACCAACTGGTTCTGTAGTCACTGCAGTCTCACTAAAATTCCACCCAAATATTTCCAGGAATTTCCAGAGCCATTTCATTTGTCTCCCAAGCAAATTCTCTTAGCAATGGTAGTTGCCATTTTCCTTCTACCCACTCCACTTTACACTGGAGATGGATCTTGTTGCTGTTAATAGGAGAAATTGCAGCTCTGTTATTGATATGAGCTTCATCACTGACACACACTGCTATAGACTGGATCTTGAATGTGCAATTAAAAGCCAATGTGTTCAAAGATTTCTCCCTAAGGTGGAACTTTGGGGAGGTGGTAGAATTCTTAAGAGGTGGAGCCTCCTTGGGAGGCCTTTAGGTCATGGGAAGCATGTCCTTGTAGGAGACAGTGGGCCTTTGACCCCTTTCTCTCTCTATCTTTTGCTTCCTGGCCATAAGATGAGCCATTTTCCTCTGCTACACACTTCTGCCCTCATGTGCTGTCTTATCACAGGCCCAAAGCCATAGATCCAACTGATCGTGGAGTGGATCCTCCAAAACTCTGAGCCAAAATAAATATTTTCCCTTCATAAGTTGATTTTTCTCAAGTATTTTCTATAGGGGCAGAGAGCTGACTAATACACCTACCATACCCAAATCAAAACAATCAGGGCTGATGCCAAGAAAGCAGGCTTTTATGTGGAGTGTGCCATCTCCCTAAATTGCCATGAGCACCTCCTGTGACAGAGAGATGCATGTTCTGTCCCTGTCAGAGCCATTTTTATTCTTCCATGCAATAGATTGCAGCAAGCTCATATGATTCAGGCATGATGCTGCCAGAGGCTGGCAGGAAAGATGGTTTCCAACACAGACGTTGTTGTTAGGTACCCTTGAATCAGTGTCTGACTCATAGCAATCCTATGGACAACAGACAAAACACTATTGTCATGCTTTTGTGCTATTCACAGGGTTTTCAATGGCTGATTGTTTTTTGGGAGTGGGTTGCCAGGTCCTTCTCCCAAGACACATATTAGGTAATCCTTCGACCAGACTCGGCACTTTCTCTTATTGTGTGTTCTTCCTCAAAAAAATCTTTGGTCCCTTAGGTAAAATACAATCCTTGAGACTCCACTCCAAAAGGTTTATATAGACATTCACAGGCAGGGAGTCAAGAGAGCAAAAGAGAGCTACCACACAACAGAATGGCCATCCACAGCTGTCTTAGGTGATACCATGTATGGTGGCCAGGAGTGTTGGCTCTCCCCCATAATTAAGGTCTAATCCTGATGACACCACTTAATAGTTCTGCAACCATCAGCAAGTTGCTGGAGTGTTCTGTACCTCGGTTATTTCCGCATGGATCCAAGGAGATAATAGCACTTTCTACATGGGTTGATATGAGAACTGAATGAGTAAATGCTTATACAATGTGTGGGAAATGGTACTGTGTGGAAGTTACACAGATTTGGATCACCTGGCTTACGTGTAAAATAAATGCCTGTATCTAAATGGTACAATCTGGAATTGGCTCAGCATTTATTTATTTTCTAAGTAATAGCAATACATGTGCACAAAAAATCCTAAAGCATTCAAAAAATCTACAATGAAGCAAACCATCCTTTAACCTCAGACTCTAGCCAGTTTGATCTCCTCCTCAGTTAAAATCCTGCCAGCTTCTACCTAAGCATTAGGGATACACTATGCGATTCTGAGCATCTATGCAGGTGTAACTTGCTAGCGGACATACTATGCATCTACAGAGGCAACTGGGAGGACAGTGACCAGCTCCCCTGCAACTTGCCCTTAGGGAGCTGGCCATCTGGAGGAAGAACCAATTAGCAACAAAACAGGGCAGGAAGGACACAGAACTGCAATCAAGAAAGCCAGAGAAAAATGAAGTGGGAGACAGCAGAAATAATTCTGATCAAGTGGAATAGTGATTTAGAATGTCCTTGAGACTAAATTAGTGATTTGGCTCCTTGTATATGTGTGTCTCAGAAGTTCATTCAGAGTCTAATCTCCAAAGTGTAAACTTTGCCAAGAAACCTTATGTTGCCAGTATGATTTTACTCTATGATGCTGGGTGTGTTCAACTTTCATTGGGTTCCATGCTTGATTTAATTTAGAAAAAATAATGTGATCAGATAATGTGATCAGCATATACTGAGCATTGTAGAACAAAATCATCTTGGTCTCCAGGCCACCATGGCCTCCTGGGGGTGTTCTTTGTCCTAGCCCATTGATCCATTTATGTGGAGCAGCCTTGCTCCCTCTTGGCCTTGGATCTTATTCAAGTTCACAGACAGCCTCCGTACTCAATGTTCCAGACCAGAACACCCCATGTGGAGTTCTCTCTGCCCATAGAACAACTCACAAACATACTAAAACCCTGGACCCCTTCCTGCGCAGTTTTGTCTCCAGCCTTGGCTCCTTCTAGCCCCTTTTCCCTGTTATAGCCAGATGACCTTTGTGGTTTTCTTTGTTTCTTGTTCTTTAATAAGATTACATTAATATAGCTGGCTTTTGAAAAAGCGCTCATATTGGTTCATGTAGTACAATTTATTTTAACTTGTTCTCTGCAATTTGAAGTGAAAGTTGTCCATAACTTCAGTTTAAAATAAACAAACAGGGTTGGGGTTTATTTATTTATTTATTTATTTATTTCATCTCTTACAAATGTGTAGAAATCCCCCCTCAAAAGCTGTAAAAGTGGCAAGAACCATGAGAAATTTACTAAAACATGTAAAAGCTTAACATTTGGTGCAATGAAGCTAATCGGTAATGTTTTGGTGCCTGTTTAAAACTGTGCAATAATGACAGTGTAGTCCTGGGGGTGGAACCCGATCTGCACCCATGTGTTGTTTCCCTAAACTTAAGATGACTCATCTCAAGATAACTAATTTCATCTGCAAAGGCTCTATTTCCAATAAAGTCACGTTCTGAGGTTCCAAGTAAACATGAATTTGTTCAACCGACTATAACCTATGAAACAATTTCATCAGCTATCTGTATTTAGTTAGAATTACATGTAGATTATAAATCTACTCCAAGGTCCAAGTCCCGAACAAGTTGACTCCTTCACTTCATTTCATCTGCTGACTGTCAGTATTTTTTACTTATATTTTAAAGTTGTTGTTAGGTGCCACTGAGTCAGGTCCGACTCACAGTGACACTATGTACAACAGAACAAAACATTTCCCAACACTGTGCCATGCCTGGCACTATTTTCAGTGCTTCTCTGCTATGCATAGGGTTTTCAATAACATTATTTCGAGAGTGGGCTGCCAGGTCCTTCTCCCATTTTTGCCGTGCTAAGGATCAAACCCAGGGCCTCAGAAAGCTCAGAGCAGCACTCTACCAACTGAGCTAACCCCAGCTTATATTTTAAAGAGACATTTACCCTGGTTACTCCAAGGTCAGAACAAGTCATTAATTATTGCTTTACTAAATGTAGGGGAAGGAAGACTGTACATCTAACCTTCTTAGCTCTTAGTTGAGACAGAATCCTGTAACAAAAGAGAGATTGCCCGGAGAAGAAGAAACAAGTTTATTAATAAGTTCAGCACACATCACACAGGAAACTCCTCAATGAAAAGTAACTCAAAATAGTGGATTAGATCTCCACATATCCAGCATCCTCAGCAAAGAACAATAGATTTATAGAGTAATGGTAGGCAGAGGAAAGCAGTTTCACACTGAAGGGTGGGGAAATGTGGGAAGGTGAATATATGAGAGGAAAGCAATGGAGAAAGGTTGAGGTGGAAAAGGAGGAGTACTGAGAGCACTTTCTCTCCCTTTTACTATTCTTCATTGCCTTTAGCTCAAAAATCATTTTCATTTCAAAGAGGCGTATTTGGGATGGTGTCTTCCAATTTCCTTCACAAAGATACCTTCTGCGTTGAAACATGCATAGAATTGCACACCGTGAAGTTGTGGTGCCTGGGTTTCAGTTCATAAGCCCAGCCAGAGTGGTTGAAGGGTGGAAGAAGGTGCCACTCCAACATATGCCACTTTAGCATAAGGATTATTTTGAGCTAAAGGCAAGATAGAAAAATAAATACCAGAAAGTATAAGGAGAGCTTCCTGACCCTCTTCCCCTTTTTCTTCCTGAAAGCAGCAGGTAAAATTCCCATGGGCAGGATATCTTACCTGCACCAGAGGAAAATTGTATTCTTATAAAGGAAAAAAAGTGGATACCGAGGAAATTCTGTAAAATAGGTCTTGTTTAAAATTATTCTTAGCTGGATGCGGTGGCACTTATCTTTAATCTCAGGGACTTGGGAGGCTGAGGCAAGAGGAGTGAAAGTTCAAGGCCAAAGGCAGCCTGTGCAATTTAGTAAGACCCTGTCTCCAAATAAAAAAGTTAAAACTGGGCTGGGGGTGCAGGCCAGTGGTAGAGCACTTGCAACATGTATGTAAGGTCCTGGATTCAACCCTCAAGTACCATAAATAAATAAATAAATACTCTCACCCCTCCTATACCTCCCCATATACCTTCATTAATTTTCCCAATTGCCTCTCCTTATTCAATTTAGTAAAAAAGCATTTAGGTTTTGCCACTTATTTGGGTCATTTCCTTATGAAGCATTCCTATGTTACATACAACTTAAATAAATGTATGTGCCTTTCCCCTGTTTGCCTTATGTCAGTTTAATTCATTGGCCCAGCTAAATCCTAAGAGGATAGATAAATTTTGCTTCTTGTACATGATCTATAAAGTGTGCAGCCATAGCACCCTGGCATCCAATCTCGCCTGATCTCAGAAGCTAAGCAGGGTTGGCCTAGTTATTCTTTAGATGGGAGACCATCTGGGAATACCAGGTGCTACAGGCTAGGGAGTAGGACCTGGCAACCCACTCCTGAAGCAATCTGCCATTGAAAACCCTATGAATAGCAGAGAAGCACTGACAATAGTGCCAGGCATGGCACAGTGTCGGGGAGTGTTTTGTTCTGTTGTACATAAGATTGCTGTGAGTCAGACCGGACTTGACAGCAGCTAACTACAAAAACATGATCTAAAACAAAATTGATTCTACTATATCCCCACTAAAACCCACAGATGATATATGTCCATTGCTTTTATAAGATAAAGCCCTACATTAAACATGTACCTGCAGGGTTCCCCCTACATCTGGCCCTAATCTTATTTCTAATGGCATCTTCATTGGCTGTCTGTGCCACAGGTAAAAGTGCCTTATTCCCCAAATGTGGCATGTGATCCAACCATGGTGGGGAGCACTAACTTTTCTCTCTCAAACAAATGCTGCCCTCTACTCCTCTTCCTTCCTCCACTCTGCAGCTCTCATTCTCTTGGGAGGTCTTCCCTGACCTCCCCACCAGGCCACATTCTGGTTGAGAGTTCCACAGTTTCTTGCACCCTTCCTTGTTGCAGTTGTGTTCTGATGTCCATTTGAGTGATTCTCTGATTAATGTCATTGAGCCCAGCAAGGGTGGAGACCCAGTCTGGTTTTGTTTTCCTTAATGTCTCCAGCATCCAACACTGTCTGAGACATAACCAATACCCATTTTGCACACTTGTTGAATGAACTGACAAATGAGATTACGACCTTGCTCGTCTATAGTTTCTCATCTTGCTTTGTTGGGTGCTATCCATCGCTACAGTCATCGACATACCAGAATTGGATTCAGGGTAAAAATCCTTTGGTGATCTAGGCAGATTTGTTCCCACTGAGAAATTTGTTAATCTGAGCAAAAGCTGGGGGTTGAGAAACAGGGACAAATACTGCTTTTGCACAGTCAACAGAGATTTTCACAGCAGGCTATCACTATGTCCCCCCTTTGGAAAATTAGCTCCATGCTATTGCCCAAGTAGGAGGTATGCAATGGAGGGAAACAAAGAAGAGCCAGGCAGGGAGCCGTGGTGAGTAGCAGGGCATGCTATCAGTTGACAACTTGTGAGCTACAGCCTCGAGTCCCCTGCCAGGCTGTATTTGAATTAGTCACATCTTCCTCCAAAGCAAGTGTCCATCCCCCCTCTGTGTGCAAGGCTGACAGTACCTGGTGCTTTGCCGAGTCCCTGCCAGCTCCCAAGGAAGCCTTTGTTGGCAAAAGCACCAGGAAGTCTTGGTTTCTTGAAGGCAAGTAACCTGCTGTTTCAATTTATGTTGGCCTTCAACTGCCACAAAGGCAATCTGCTGAAAAGTTTATTTCACGTTGAAATGAAAAGGAAACATCTTAAATGAATCCAGCTGTTTGTTTCAGTTCTCATTTTTTAAACTAGTTGAGCCAAGCACATTGATTTTCAGAAAAATAAAAATAAAACGACTGCAGATATATACAGCCAAGGATATTGATGTTGGGAAAATTCATTCAAATAATCAAAATGTCATTGCTGGGTAAAAGTTCCCATCTTTTCAGATTTTAATTGGGAAATAATGAAGCCCTCCAGCCAGCAGAGGAGGAAATAGGAAGTAATTTTGCTGCTTCTTATAAGCAAGTGGTCCATTTGAAACTAGATGTACAGAAAACCTCGAGGGAGACTCTCTTTGCTCATTACTCTCCCATGTTTTCAGTTTGGTCTGCAAACTGCAAAGTAGAACTGAACTTTTTATGATAAAGAAAATTGTAAGTTAGTGATTATATTGAGATACAGATTTTCAGGTCTTTTAACAGGAGAATATCATGTATTATCCCCACCATCTAAGCCAGGACCCTGCATTTTAAGTAAGTGTTGCATCTAGCTCTTTAAACAGCAAGAAAGTCCCTCTAAATAGCAACCACAATACTTCCCAGTGAACTTTTTTTTTTGGTAAAAGTCAGACTTTAGTTACTGTTTTTACTACAAGGTTAAGTCACAAAGTAGCTAAAAGTATCTGAAAGGGTAATATTGTTTAAGAAAGACATTCTTACACATAGACTATCTAGTACTTCATTGGGGCACATTATGGAGATAAAGAGCATGTATGTGTCATGGTTCATCAGTGACGGTCAACTGGAAGTGATTTTGCTCTACGCCCACCTCACTCAAAGAGACATTTGGCAATGTTTGAAGCCTTTTGATTGTTGCTCTTTGCATCTAATGAGTAAAGTTCAGGGATGTAACTAAACATCCTACCTGCATAGACTAGAGCTCCTCAGGACAAAGAATTAGTGGGCCCAAAATAGCAATGATGTTCAGGTTGAGAAATTACCCATAGGAACATGAAGTGAGAGGAGAGAATGTGTCCAAAAAGAGTGTGTTTCACCTCTGTGAATGGTAGTCTGGCTAAAGAGACCACATTTTGTTAAGGTGAAGTCTAGAAAGGAATGCAGATTTAAAATATTATCTTTGAGCCTTTGTTTACATCATATTTCGAGTGTAGTGCTGCTGGTGATTTTATGGATCTTTGCATGGAGACATTGACAGCCTGGTAGCAGACCATTCCCAGAAGGACCTGGGCACCACTTTGGACAAAACCCAGAGCCAAGTGAGCAAGTGGCAATATTGTAACTTTTTTTTTTTTTTTTTTTTTTTTTTGGAAACAGCAAAGTTTTGGCTTTCATAGGAAATTAGCATTAAAGCTAGCTGGAAATAAATTATTCTTTATACTGCTTATAAATTAATATTTATCCCATTCTAGTTAACACTTCTGAAGGACACTATGGAATTGTTTTGAGAGTGAAGAGGTAATGGCTGCCAAATGAATTTGTAAAAAGAACTCACTTGTTAAATCCATTAATAAAAACAGAAGTGTATTGTCGCAGTGAAGAGCAAAAGCAATCAATTAAACTTAACAATGTCTAAATCTAAACCTCCAACTCAGCTCTCTATGCATCTTCCAGATCCTTCTGTCCCCACGGAGCCTTCAGCTATTGAAACACCAGCAAGTTCTCAAACAGGCCTCACCCTGCTGTGGCCAGCCAAGGGGCTCTGAGAAGAAAAATGGAGTCCCTCTTTCTGCCAATTACACTGTGCACCAAACTTTTTTGGTGTGGCTATTCAGCTCAAGGCTAGGCTAGCCTGCAGGGGGATTTCCTCCCAGAGTCTGAGCATGAACTGAAGCAGAAGATCTGCTGTGGTGGGCTACCTCACATCCCTTCCCCTTGAATTTTATGCCTAAGAAGGTAGAAGGGAAAAAGAGAACTCCACCTCTACTTCTGTTTCCTGTTTTTACCATCCCCATCCTCCCAAGCCAGAAGGGGCAAGCTATGCTCTTCCTTCCCTTTCCTGAGGGTATGGACTTTTCCACTAGGCACACCCACAGGGACAGCTTCGGTCCTTCCTTCTTTGTCCTCACTCCTGCCTCAAAACTAAACTTAGTGACATACAGCAGGAGTCCCAAACCCTCAGGCCACAAACCAGGTAGGACCATTAGGAACTGGACCCCACAGCAGGGAATGAGCAGCAAGTGAGTGAGGATTGAACTTAATCTGTATTTAAAGCCACTCTCCATACCTTGTATTGCCACCTGAGCTCTGACTCAGGTCCATGAAAACACTATCTTCCATGAAACTGGAAACTGGTGCCAAAAAGATCAGAGGCTACTGATTACAGAATGCAGGACAGAGAACCCATAGGAGGACCTACAGTGAGATAATATTACAATTTGAAATATTTATTATGTTTTGAATATGAAATGTCCCCCAAAGGCTCATGTACAGGGGACTTATTTGCCAGTTGATGGCTTTAGGGCAGTGACTGGCTCCTGAGGACTCTGACATAATCAACGGTTAATCCTTTTATGGATTCATAATATGATGGTGCCTGCAGCCTTACCACTGTGGCATCTGATCCCATCAGATCTGGAAAGCTAAGCAGGGTCAGACCTGGTTAGTACTTGGATGAGAGACCTCCTGGGAACACCAGGTGCTGTAGGCTTGGGAGAAAGACCCAGCAACCCACTCCAGGAAACAATCAACCACTGAAAACCCTATGAATAGCAGAGAAGCACTAATAATAATGTTTTACCTGTAGTACGTAGGGTCACAATGAGACAGACACTGACTCAGTGGCACCTAACAACAACAACATGATAGCATTATTGGGAGGTGGTGAAAAGTAGGAAATGGAGCCTACTTGGAGGAAGTAGGTCACTGGCGATGTGTCTTCCCCCTGGTCCCTTCCTGCTTTCCCTCTCTCTACATCCTATCCACCATGAAGTGAATAGCCTCTGCCTCATGCTCCTGCTGCAGTGATATTCTGCCTCACCATCGACCCAGAAGCAACAAAGCCAAGGACTATTGACTAAAATCTCTGAAACTGAGCCAAAGTAAGTCTTTCCTCCCTTGTGTTGCTTACATCAGGTGTTTTGTCACAGCAATGCAACAGTAACTAACACAATATTGTACTCAGATACAATTATATATTTACAACCAGGGAAGGAAAGTTAAAAATTAAACTTAAGTACATAGCCTGTAGGTGGGAAAGACAGGATTCAAGCTCTGTTGTCTCTCACCTGTGAACCTGTTTTCTTCTGTAAAAAAAACACCAGTGGCAGGATTAACATAGACCTCCATTCTTCTTATCTATAAAATGTAGATAATTATGATAATACCTGCATCCTAGGAATGTTATAAAGATCAGTCAAGTTAATATGTGACAGTGTGGAAGCATGATGCAAGTGTCAGGGGGAATGATTGGTGTGATAAATTCTCTAACCACCACATTGACAAATTCTTTACCCACCCCTCACATGGATAATGCTGGGATTTTCCTTTACCTTTGCTTTCAGAAATTATGCTGCCCAAATAAAATGTCCATTAACAAGGTATAAATGATTAGTCATTATCTAAAGAGATATTGGGGCTGGGATTTAGCTCAGTAGGAGAGCGCTGCATTGCAGTCTCTGAGGTCCCGAGTTCAATTCTCAGCACCGCGAAAATGGGAGAAGGACCTGGCAATCCACTCCCAAGGCAATCCCGAAACAGTCAGGCATTGAAAACCCTATGAGGGTTGCTATGAGTCAGATACCAACTCGAGGGCACCTAACAACAACAACAACAAAGAGATATTGCTATTACAACTTTGTCTTTTAGACTTCAGTATACGTGTTTGTTCAAAAGAAGTATTTCATTCCTAATAGCTGCAAGTTGGGCCGGTCTAGTCACTGCAATTACCATGAAAAGCAAATGTCATAAAAAATAATTAGTCTCTGTAAGGAGAGTGTGAGTTTTCTCAAAAGGAGACTTACTTTATAATTAGTCTTCATTTAGTCTATTATTAACAGAATTTTATGTTACCCTAGTATGTGTCATCACCCCCCCTTCTGTAGAAAGCTGTGATAACAGTTTCATTATTATGTATTCTCCTCCTTGTATTTATTCTCTGTATTGCATGGTTAATACTTAGGTCATTGGCACTGTGTCCTAGAGTGAACACGTGATAAGACCTTTTCCCCTTTCCCAGGACTCTTTCTATTAATAGGACACCTCTTCATGGAAGGGAATCCTTTTCATGTGGCTAGGAAGGGGAAGAATCTCCAAAGAGTCAAAGCAGATCCCTTTCCAACAGTGAGTGTTTCAAGGACAGGCTTGTGACACAGCCTGAGCAGTAAGTCTCCCCAGAGACTTTTCTGCTAGAGCTTCCCAAGGAAACATCCCCAGTGAGTTCCTAGGCAGTAGAGTGTGAGACTTTGCTGCCTGCAGCCATGTTGCCGAGCACCTGGGCAACATCTGCCCACCAGATGAAGCTACTCACAGAGAAGATGATAGAAAGTCAGAGCCAAAGCCCTGACATCATCAGAGATCCTTAAATCTGCCATTCCTAAAGCTAGCTGCCCCTTCCTAGTAATGTATCAATAAATTCTTCTCCCTACTTTTAACTTATTTTTTCAGTTATGGTTTTAGTTGGGTTTCTGGCCCTTGTAATTCGAAGCATTCTAATTCACAGCTCATTTGTAAATTTGATGTACATGTGCAAGTCTTGTGTCTAATGTCACAGACCTAACCATAACATCAATGAGGATGTCTCAATGGTTGAAAATCCCACAGATTTATTGCCTGCTTTGAGTTTAGCTCAACTGGTAGAGTGCTTGCTCCGTGTACTCTGAGGCCCTGGATTTGATCCCCAGTACCACAAAAAAGGGAGAAGGACCTGGCAGCCCCCTCCCTAAACAATCTCCAAACAATCTGCCTTTGAAACTCTATGAATGGCAGAGAAGCACTGACACAGTGTCACGTATGGCACAGTGTTAGGGAGTGTTTTGTTCTGTTGTACATAGGGTTGCTATGAGTTGTAACCAACTCGATGGCACTTAACAACAATAAAAAAAAAGTTATCACCTATATTATTATCACTAAGCAGCCTCTTATCCTTTCTTTCTTTAACTCCTTCATGAGCCTGACCATGGTTTCTTTTTGGACTCTGTGTATTATCCTGCATTTTTTAGCTTACTGGAACCAGGAGATCTGATTCCTTGCTCCTAATTACTTGTTTGACATTCAGAAAATCACTTATTCTCACTTGTCTTCATTTTTCTTCATCTATCAAACTGAAGTGCCTGCAGCCGTAGCCCTGTGGCAATCGATCCTGTCAGATCTCGGAAGCTAAGCAGGGTCAGGCCTGGTTAGTACCTGGATGGGAGACCGCCCAGTAACACCAGAAGTTGTAGGCTGGGAGAAGGACCCGGCAACCCCCTCCCAAAAATCAATCTGCCATTGAAAACCCTGTGAACAGCAGAGAAACACTGACAATAGTGTTTCCCCTGTTGTACAGAGGGTCGCTATGAGTCGGATACTGACTCGAAAGCACTTAACAACAACAACAACAACAACAATCAAACTGAAGTGATAGACAAATCTTGGAAAATCACTGCTAAGTTTATGAAATCACTACTGTCTCAAATTTTCTCTTAAATTTGTTTTGTCTTCTCCCATAAATCTTAAGCTCTTTATATGCAGAAATAACACTTTACACTTCCTTTGTATCCTCAACACATTTAGTTTCACATTACTCAGAATATTTTAGATGGCCAGATTAAAATGTTTTTAAGATAAAATTATTTTATTTTGTTAGTAAAGCAATTGACAGTAGAGTGGTGAGGAAGGAGAGGGATCCTTCATTTCTCTTAGAAAGGGAATTGAACTCAGAAACCTACAGTTACCATAGTAAAATTTCCCACTCTGGCACTAATTAGTTGAAGCAGAAGCACCAAAAGTATAAAAGCATAAAGCACAAAAAGATAATTAAGGATAATAATTTCTTAGCCTAAGATTACTTAATTCTGTTTTTTAAATTTATTCATTTTCCTGCTTGTAGAATTAATAACATTAATTTTTAAGGTTTGGAATTTTTTAAAAGAAAATCTCATACAATAATTTTATGCCAAAAAATTAGCAATTTGATCTATTATTTTCAGTCTTTTAGGGAGAAACTGTTATTTTTTGGTCCCAAATTAGAAAAAAATAGTATGCCACATAATTTCTTTTCATTTAATATAGTGAACACCTTTATATGTCATTGGTTTTTTAAATCATAATGTTTAATAGTTGCAATAATTTCCACGTGAACAAGCCATAATTTATTTAATAGAACTTCCATTAAGAGACATTTAGGTCATTTATGATTTTTCTTTCCTATAAATAACACTCCAATGAGCATACTAGTATATAAAGCTTTGTGTGCATTCTCTCTTAATGCCTTAGTTGGCACTCATGGAAAAAAAAAGTTGAGATATTTAATTTATGAAAAAAATCTCACAGTGACTATATAAATAATTTCTGTATGTTTCTTGTATGGACCCTGTACAATTGAGTCAAGGCAATTTTGAGAGAAGCATCAATGATGTCTTCTTTGTCATGTACCTGGAAATTCTGGTAGGAATATCTTCAGATTAAATCTCAAACTGCTGTGAATGCTCAGAGGTATGCTGTATGCCCAATATTCATCCTCACAAAAGCTTCACCATCTGATTTTATTGTCAAACAACATTAATAAATATTTCACATCTTTATCTCACTGTTTAATTCACATACACTATTTTATTCCTCCAACAACAGTCATAGCAGATGTATCTTATCTCACTCCTAAGTGAAATAACTGATGATCAACATTATTCTTCAGAGAAACAAGTCTGATCATGTCAAACCTCATCCTCTATTTTTGGAAATGTCTGTGACAGAACATTGTATTACATGCGTTTTTATCTCTACGGTAAAATCCTCCATGGTAAATGCACTCTTCAGCATACAGCCTTCTTCCCTTCCTAAACTAGTCTCAAACCCTACATCCTCTCACTCCTCCCACCTCATCAATTTCTTCCTGTCTTCTGACTCAGCAATGTTCTGCACAAATCCCCAGCCTTTAAAGTTCTTTCTCTCTCTTGTCTGATAAATGACCACTCATCCTGCCACACTGTTCTAAATGACATTTCTGCCAGAAACTCATTGAGCTCATGTACGCACAGGCTTTTTGTGGAGTCTACAACCCACAGGGAAGGAGTGTCTGTGTTACTGCTGGGCAGTGGTGAATGTCCTATCTGTGCTCTAAGTGGCTTCTGATGCCCCTCTTCCTGCAGGAAGTTGGCACAGCACCTCTCTGCTGCTAGAATGAGATGCAAGTGTCAGTTCCCCACTTAGTCTTCACTAATAGTTCAAGGTGAAGGGGTTTCATTATCACCCAGGGGAAATGAAAACTTTGTTTCCTATTCAGTGTTCTCCAACACCCTCTTGGGGAAGGGATTAGTGAGTTATAGCCTAGCAAGGGTGGAAGTCAAAATACTCTACTGAACCTTTGCTGGCATGGGTAAGGGTATGTCCAGTTTTTTCTGTATTTGGTTAGAGGGGTCATTGTCTAAAGCATTTCTATTTTGCTAGTGCTATGGTTGTGTGGGCTGGGATTTAGCTCAGTTGGTAGAGCGCTGCGCTGCAGTCTCTGAGGTCCCAAGTTTGATTCCCAGCACCACAAAAGTGGGAAAAGGACCTGGAAATCCATTCCCGAGGCAATCCCAAAAAAGTCAGCCATCAAAAACCCTATGGCACCTAACAACAACAACAACATGGTTGTGTATCTCCCAAAGTTCATGTATTGGAAACTTAATCTCCAATGCAACAATGTTGAGAGGTGGGACCTTTAAGGGATGAGATCATGAGGTCTCTGTAATCACAGAAGTGGGTTACTTATGGGAGTGGGTTCTCAATAAAAAGACGAGTTTGGTCCCTTTCCTTCTCTTGCATGTGAACCATATGATGCCTTCTGCCATGTTACAGAAAAGCAAGAAGGCCCTCAATAAATGCAGCACCTCAATCCTGAATTTACCAGCCTTCATAACTGTGGGCCAAATAAACTTTTATTGTTTACAAATTACCCAGGCTTCTGTGTTCTTATAATAGCACAAAACAGACTAAGACTGTGAATACATGCATCGAAATAATAACATTCTATCCTGTAATATGTACAATTATTCTGTCAATTAAAATCTCTAATTTTTTAAAAAAGTAAACTAAGAAGGCTAAGCTGCTCTTTTCTCAGTTCCTTCTCTAGAGAGAGCAGGCTTTTGCTGGGATTCTTTGGTCTGTACTTGTGAGTGTTGCTGGGGTTCCTCTTTGTTCAGCTCCTAGTCTAGGACACATGAAGCAGAGAACTTAAGGAACTCACACTATATCTTTCCTGGTGTCCATAAGACTATATGCAGTATGCCTTCTCTGCTTCTTTCAGAGTCTACTTAGGTTTCTTACACTTATAATAGCTGAGGCTTTTAGTTGCACTTGGCAGAAGGAATAGGGAAAAATATGTCTATTCTATCTTTACAGAAGCACAAGATTTGGCCCATCACTGAGCACATGAAAAGTCAATATATCAATTTAATGAAAATATAATTGGTTGTTTTGTTGTTGTTGTTGTTGTTGTTGTTGTTATTTAGTTGGTTGGATGATTTGGCCTGGTAGCCAAAGCTGACCTGGAACTCACTATTTAACCCAGGATGACCAGGAACCTGTAATCCTCCTCTCTCCATAGTGCTGGGATTATAGGTGTGTATCACCATACCTGGATTACAAATAAGCTAGTGGAAGAATAGTCACTACAAGCCTTTATTTTTTTTTCAACCCATATTGGTGGATATTTTCATCTAATCTAGTCCAAGCCTACTTCAACCTTTTTGGGTTTCTCTTTTATTCTTTTTCCACTGATCTTTCCTTTTTCTGTGAGGAAAAGAAAACACAATAAATTATCTTCCTTACACTTCCCTGAAAGGTTAGTGAGGCTTCTCAAGTATCTGCCATGTGCCTGTCTCAGCAGCATGTATAGAGCTAAAATTTTCCTTCACCCCTCTGTAGAGGGAAAGCTACCAAAGCACTTATTCTCCTGCCATTTATTAAATGACTCCAATTAGTTTCTAACTTAGTGACTTATTATTGTTGTTAGGTGCCATCAAAATGATCCTGTGTACAACAGGTGAAACACTATTATCAGTGCTTCTCTGTTGTTCATAGGGTTTTCAATGGCGGATTGATTTTTGGGAGTGGGTTGCTGGGTCCGTCTCCCAAGCCGACAACACCTGGTGTTCCCAGGTGGTCTCCCATCCAAGTACTAACAAGGCCTAACCCTGCTTAGCTTCCAAGATCTGGATTGGACGCCACAGGGTCATGGCCGCAGGCAACTTATTGACTTAGGAACAGTAATGGTTATTTCAGACTAACTTCAAATTTTCTTCTAAAATATTTCCGTTTTAGAAGAAACCACTGGGTGCTCTAAAAGACGACCAACTCAAAGTCATCTTGACAAAAGAAGCAACAAAATAATGTCGCCTTACATATGTGCTCAGTGCCTTCTTTTCTTAGGTGATACATTTAAACAAATGCATATGCTTTGAAATCTTCAGTAATACATTCAGCTACTGAAAATCATTACCATTAGAATCTTTTAATTCCTTTGAAATATACTTAATTACTTTTCCTTTAAAGTAAGTAGAGAATCTAGCCATCAAGTCAGAAGAACAAGAAGCCTTAATCCTCATTTCCATAAACACTGATTAAACAATGATAGGAACAAAAATATCTTTATGAGAAGTGCATAATCTAGTGTAAAAGTTATAATACACCACACACGCAGAAAACTGAGAGTAACTGCATTGAAATAGGCAAGAGGAGCAATTTTACTTTACCTGTGTTAGCCCCTCCCTCAAGCAAGTGTAGCACAATGCCAGGAGGGGTTGCCTCAGCCCCTGACTTCTCATTCAGAGGGGGAAAAAGAGTGGAACACAATTTTAATGTCCCTGTTCTCTGAGTGCATTCCTGGAGGAGCTAGTTTGTATCCTGACTGACATGGAACACCAGTGGAACAGAAAGTGTGGATACCTAGGCAAAGTGAAAAATGAAGCAAATGTGAACTTAGATGCAAAAATCCTTAACAAAATACATACAAATCAACTTCAACAACATATTAAAAAGGTCGTACATTATGACCAAGTTAGTTTCCTCCCAGGGATGCTATGTTCAACATATGTAAAATACAACATATAAACAGACTCAGAAACAGAAACTACATGATCTTATCAGTAGATACAGAAAAAGTCTTTGACAAAGTCCAACATCCTTTTCTGCTAAAGCCTTGAAGAAGCTAGGAATTAAATGACTATATCTCAATATAAGAAATGTAAAGGGCTGGGATTTAGCTCAGTTGGTAGAGCACTGTGCTGCAGTCTTTGAGGTCCTTAGCTCGATTCCCAGCACCGCAAAAATGGGAGAAGGGCCTGGCAATCCACTCCCAAGGCAATCCCGAAACAGTCAGCCATTGAAAACCCTATGAGGGTCGCTATGAGTCAGATACCGACTCGACGGCACCTAACAACAACAACAACAATATATGAAAGACCCACCACGAACATCATACTAAATGGGGAAAAACTGAAAGCATTTCCCTTAAAAATCAGGAATAAGACAAGAGTATTCACTGTCTCCACTGCTATTCAATGTAGCAATTGAACTATTAGCCACAGCAATAAGACAAGAGAAAGAAAGAAAAGAGATTCAAACAGGAAAGGAAGAAGTCAAATTATCCCTTTTTGCAGATGACATGATCCTATACTTAATAGACCCAAAAGACTCCACCAGAAAACTCTTAGAGCTGACAAACACTTTCAGCAAAACAGTAGCATACAAAATTAACATACAAAAATCAGTAGCTGTTTTTATACTGAAGTGGTGTGAGAAAGCTGAAAGTACTTTGAGAGACTTAGGAGTTGGGTATGATAAAAATTTATTGCTATAACAAGGTCATCCCATGGCAATGAATGCTCTCAGGACTGACTCTGAACTTTAGTTCTCCTGGGGTTATTTAGTTTACACGGTGGGGTTGTCAGCTGAAACCACATGTTACAGCATACATGACCATCTGCAGGTGGGTTAGGCAGGACTTTAACTGAATTAAGCTAGTTAACATGGAAAGAAGCAGATAAAGTCTACATGGGGAAAAATCGGGAAGTGGCTAACAGTGTGGAGAGTACACACAATAAGATAAGTAATTGTAAAAAATCAGGAGGTGACTCATAGGGTGGAAATTGTCATAGAAATAGGCAGATAAGAAGCAAGGAGATGGGAGATGACTCACAGGGTGGAATATAGGATAAGTTTTACATATTCAGCAAGAAAAATTTAACGAGTCTGTAACAGGAATACTAAGTTCTAGTAATTATATTTTAAGCAAACGTTATGACAGCTTAACTTTTGATTTAAATTTTCTACAACAATACCAATCATGACCAGGTAAAGAAAGAAACCAAGAAAACAATCCCATTTACAATAGCTTCAAAAGAAATAAAATACCTTGGAATAAACCTAACCAAGGAGATGAAAGACCTCAACAATGAAAACTTTAATAGACTAAATAAAGAGACTGAAGAAGACACCAGAAGGTGAAAAGATCTCCCATGTGCCTGGGTTGGAAGAATTAATATTGTGAAAATGGCTATATTACCAAAAGCAATGCAATTCCCATCAAAATCCCAATGACATTCTTCACAGAAATAGAGAAGACAATCCAAAACTTCATTTGGAAGCACAAAAGACCATGAATTGCTAAAGCAATCCTGAGCAGAAAGAACAATGAAGAGGCATCACACTTCCTGATTTCAAATTATACTACAAAGGTATAGTAACAAAAATTGTATGATATTGGCACAAAAACAGACATGTAGAACAATGGAGCAGAATAGAAGATCCAAAAATAAACCCATGCAGCCACAGCAACCTGATATTTGACAAAAGTGTCAAAAATATAAGTTGGAGAAAAGATATCCTTTTTAACAAATGATGCTAGGAGAATTGTATATCCTTATGCAGAAGACTGAAATCAGATCCCCCCCCCACCTTGTTCAAAGTGTATCAAAAACCTTAAGCCTGAAACTTTGAAACTGCTAGGTGAAACCATAGAGGAAACACTTCAAAACACAGGCATCAAAAAGGACTCTCTGAATAGGACCCCCAAAGCACAAGAAGCAATAGAAAATATTGAAAAATGGGAATGCATGAAATTAAAAAGCTTTTGCACAGCAAAGGACACAATAATCAGAGTGAAAAGACAACCTATGGAATAGGAGAAAAATCTTTGCCAGCTATATATCAGACAGGGGATTAATATCTAGAATATATAAAGAACCCAAAAAATTAAACACCAAAAAAGCAAAGTATCCAATCAAACAATGGGAAAAAGAACCAAACAGAGATTTCTCAAGAGAAGAAATACAAACAGCCAAGAATCATATGAAAAAATGTTCATCATCTTTAGCCATCAGGGAAATGCAAATCAAAATTGCACTGAGATACCATCTCACTCCAGTCAGAATGGCAACCATCAACAAAACAAACATCAACAAATGCTAGCAAGGATGCATGCAGAAAGGAATCCTTATACACTGCTGATGGGAATACAGGTTGGTGCAGCCATTATGGAAACCAATATGAAGGTACCTCAAAAACTAAAAGTAGAACTGCCATATGATGCAGCTATCTCACTCCTGGGTATATATCTGAAGGAATATAAGTCAATATACCATAAAGATACCTGATCATCCATGTTTATTGTGGCATTATTCACAATCGCTAAGATATGGAATCAACCTAGGTGTCCATCAACAGATGAGTGAATAAGAAAATTGTGATATGTACACATCCTGGACTTTTATTCATCCACAAAGAAGAACAAAATTATGTTGCTAGAAAATGGATAAAACTAAAGATCATCATTTTAAGCAAATTAATCCAGACCCAGGAAAGATCAACACCATATGTTTTCTCTCATATATGGATATTGCACTTCAACATATATTCATTATTAAAACATAGGTCATGAGAGCAGATAGGACCTAGGTAGGGAAAGATAATGGCCTAAAGAAAATAGGGAAGGGCAAGAAGAAGGGGTAATAGGAGAAAAAAATCACATATGTACATATATAGATAGATATACTCACAAAAATGACATGTTTCATCAAACAGAAGAAAGAAACAATGATTCAAAGACAGAAAGGAGACTATTTGTGAGGAGGGAAGACGTGGGGGAGAAAGGTCATGAGAGGGTATGCGGAAGTTAACGTGAGCAATGTACAATGAAATGCATAATGTACAATGGAAATGTCATAATGAGACCCATTGAGCTGTACATTAAAAATTACCATTAAAAAATAAGAAAAAAAGAATGAAGCAAGAGTGAGACTGTTTGCTAAGCCCAATATGGCTGTGTGAGATTTGAAGTGGTACATAAATCACTTGTGACATCACAGGAAAAGAGGGAAAGGAATGCAGCATTTCTCCAAAATCCCAGTTTACAATACCAAAGTCAGACACTAGAAGAAGAAAGAAATCATAGGTAAATGAAAATTTAAAAAGAAACCAGTAGCCTCTTTAAATTAGAAATCTACAATCAGAAGTCCAGAAAAGACACATCTGTATGGAGTCTGAAAGCTTTCCAGAATCTCTAGCCAGATTGGTTGGTGAAAGTCCTTGTCAAAGTCATTATACTTCATGGCTTCATGAAGACTAGGAGACATGCATGCCACTTCAAATGTGCAGGCACTAATGCAAAGCTATGAGGAAACAAAGAATCATGGACTCATGACACAATCAAAGGACCAAAACAGACCTCATAACTAACCCTGAAAAATAAAGATCTGTGATTTGCCTAACAAATAATTCAAAATAATCATCTTAAAGTTCAGTGAGTTATAAGAGAACAGAAATAGACAAATGAAATCACAAAATTTGACAATACTTAAATATTAACAAAAATAGAAGCTATTTTAAAGACCAAATAGAATTTTTGGAGTTGAAGAATATAATAACTAAACTGAAAACTTCACTAAAGGGCTTCAATAGCAGATTTCATCAAACAGAAGAAAGAAACAATGATTCAAAGACAGATCAATAGGAATTGTTTGTTGTTGTTGTTAGGTGCCATCGAGTTGGTATCCAACTCATAGTGACCCTGCGTACAACAGGAGAAACACTGTTGTCAGTGCTTCTCTGCTGTTCATAAGATTTTCAGTGGTGGATTGATTTTTGGGAGTGGGTAGCCAGGTGTCTTCCAAGCCTACAGCACCTGGTATTCCCAGGCGATCTCCCATTCAAATAGTAACCAGGCCTGACTCTGCTTAGCTTCTGAGATCTGGCGGGATCAGATGCCACCAGGCTATCGCCGCAGGCTGCTTTTTGTTAGGTGCTGTCAAGTCAGTGTCCAGCTCATACTGACCCTATATAAACAACAGGCGAAAAAGTATTGTTAGTGCTTCTCTGCTGTTCATAGGGTTTTCAATGGCTAATTGTTTTTTTGGGAGTGGGTTGTCAGGTCCTTTTCCCAAGTCTACAGCACCTGGTGTTCCTAGGAGGTCTCTTATCCAAGTACTAACCAGGCCCAACTCTGCTTAGCTTCCCAGATCTCACAGGAATGGATACCACAGTGATATAGCTGTAGGCAGGAATCAATGAGAAGAGGGAAAAAAAGGTGTAAAAGTCCTAAGAGACCATTAAGTGAGCCAACATAAACATTATGTATTCTCAAAGGGAAAAAGAGATAGAGAGCTTTTTTAAAGAAATAATGGCTGAAAATCTCCCAAGTCTAGGGAGGGAAAATGGATGTCCAGATTAGTAAATTCTAAGAAACTTTCAACACATGAAAAAATGCTCAATACCCCTAGCCATTAGGGAAATGCAAATCAAAACAATACTCAGATTCCATCTCACTCCAGTAAGAATGGCCAAGATTAACAAAACAAATAAAAACAAATGCTGATGAGTAAAGGGAAGACTTTTATATTGCTTGTGGGACTGCAAATTAGTTCAGTCACCTTTGGAAATCAATATGGAGGTACTTAGAAACCTAAGAATAGAAATACCATACAACCCAGCTATACCACTCCTGAGAATATACCCAAAGAAAGATAAGTCATCATACCACAGAGATACCTGTACTACCATATTTAATGCCACACTCTTCACAATCACAGGGATATGGAATCAACCACGATGTCCCTCAATAGAGGAGAAAGTTGAAAAATTGTGGTATTTATACGCAATAGAATATTACTCAGCAATAAAGATGAATAAAATTATGTCATTTGCAGTAAAATGGATGGGACGGGAGAAGATCATTTTAAGCAAATTAACCCAGACTCAAACAGAGAAATATCATATGTTCTCACTCATATGTGGGAGATAAATCTATCTTAAGGAAAGAAAAATAATAACACATGTTTATATATACATAAATGAACAATCATATCTACCTAAGAAGGGAAAATACTAGCAAATCAGAAAGAAGGGGAAGGGGAATGTGGTGGGAGTGGAGGTTGGGGAAGGAAAAAAGGGAAAGGAAAATATTGTAGAGGGATAAAGAGGGAGTGGAAAATCTCAAAATGCAGCATGCAACTATATGAACATGTAAAAACATCAAGAATATAACCCATGATGGCATATAATTTTCATTGCATATTAATTAAAATTCATACTTTTTTCTTTTTTCTTCTTCAGTTTATACTGTCTTGTAAATTTTGTAAGATGATTAATGTGTTAGCAAGAGAAAACAAGAAATTTTCAAAGAAGTATATGCTAAGACACATTGTAATCAAATTGTCAAAATCAAACAAAATACAACCCTAATGTTCATCAATGGATAAACAGATAAAAAATATGTAATATGTGTATCAAGGGCTGGGATTTATCTCAGTTGGGAGAGTGCTGCTCTGCTGTCTCTGAGGTCCCAAATTTGATTCCCAGCACTGCAAAAATACAAGAAGGACGTGGCAATCCACTCCCAAGACAATCTTGAAACAACCAGCCATTGAAAATCCTCTGAGTCGCTGAGATGGAAACAACTCAACAGTACCTAACAACAACAACAATATGTGTATGAGTGTGAGTGTGTATGTATGAATATTATTCATCCTTAAAAATAAGAAAAACTCTGCCATATGGGACAACATGGATGAACCTAGAAGATGTTAGGCTAAGAAAAATCAGGCAGTCACAGAAGGACAAATACTGTGTGATTCCATTTATATGAAGTATCTAAAAGTTAATAGAAGCAGAAAGAAGAATGATGGTTCCCACTCTATTTTCTTCTGAGGAGTTGAGAAGAAGGCAAAACAGGGAGTTACTACTCAACAGGCATAAAGTTTCAGTTTTATGGGATGAACAAATTCTAGAGATCTGCTGTATAACAGGTGCCTATACTCAATGATACTGTATCATGCAGTTAAAAATTTAAGTGTTCTGACCACAAAAAAAATAGAAATCTAGAACAATAGCAATTAAATCTACCAGTATAGTCCTCCATGTGACATGTATCAATTACATAATAATTACATAATTCTTAGTCATTTTCTATGTACCATGAAGGTTATTTAATTTTAAGAGTATCAAATTCAGGAAAAAAATATTGTGCTTAGAAATTTAAAAATATATACTCAGGTCCTCATATTTGGGCATTTGAATAACAAAAACACTTCAGGATTGTTATATGAAGGAAATAACAATAACAATAAAACCCAGATGATAAAATACTTTCTAAAATACTAAAGGGGTTAAAAATGTAAAATATTCCAATTAAATCTCCTGTAAGGATTGGTCAATTTTTGAAGGAAGGGAACTATAATAAAAGTAGAAATATACATACAGAAATTTCAGATATTATTTACTGTGCTTTAAAATTTCATTCCAGCAAATGCAAACAAATATCTACAGTCCACCTACTCAGTACTGACGTGGTTTCACCGACTGGGAAGCCACTGGGGACAAGACAGGTTCCTTGCTTTGTGTTGTAGTAGGAAAGATAGGAGACACGTACGTAAACAAATAGGTAAGATGATTTCAGAGGGCGCAGAATGCTACGGAGAAAATAAAAGAGAATAGTGTTTTGGTGCAAGATGAAGGGTAGGGAGAAGCTCCTTGAAGGAGGGAGGGGAGCAGGGAAAAAGGAGTTGGCTTCCAAGCTGAGACCTGAAGGCTGCAACATCAACCAGGAAGATGGAGGAGAAAGAGTCTTCAAGAGGGAACAAACTATCTGGTCTGGAAACCTCAAAGACACAGTATCCCTACAGTCCATGGATCAGCATAGGAGTGGCCAGAGAAGCTTCCAGAGAGGTAAATAGGTGAAACCACTGTGACTCTTCAAACCAGAGAGGACTTTGGAGTTTATACTGCATGCAGTGAAAATCCACTGGGAAGAACATAGAGGGAAACATGTGGAAGTGAGCCCAAGAGTTCTGGTGTCCCTTTTGAATCTAAACTGTTCATAAGCATTTAGATGCAGAGTCTATTGGCAAGTCAGGTACATGAACTTGGAGCCCAGTGATGGGTCAGATTAGGTAGTGACCTCCATGTAGAATTGCTATTTGTCTTATTTGAGTTTTCCCAGAAACAGATCCTAAAGGAAGGATTTGGATGCACATTGGTTATTTGGGAAGTGTGGGAAACATGAGTAGGGGGAGGGAGAAATGGTTCAGGTAGGGGAAGGCATCCATTCACAAGGGCACAGTTCAGCCAGTTACCAAAGTAGGAGGAAGCCAGGGAACTTGGGAGAAGTACAAAATGCAATGTGCAGAAGAAACCCACCTGAAGGATGTCTAATGCTGACTTCCTAAAGTTATTAGTCAAGGCTGTCCACCTGTCTTGCTGCACATCTGAGCACAACAGATGTCCATGGTCTAAGGCTCAGAGCCACAGAGGCTAGAAGGTGGGAGTTGGGTAAGGTTCATTGAACAGTCTGAGATATAAGAGAGTGATAGGCAATATCTGCATCATCCTTTAGGACTATGAAAGCAGACTATTTGCATTTGAATCCAGCCCTGCCACTTACTGGCTATGTGACCTTGAACTAATAACTCAATCTTTCTGAGCTTACTCATCTATTGATAAGAATAATACCAACCAACCTCATAGAAGCTGTGGTAGATTAAATTGTTTAATATGCCAGCGTGGTGGTGCACACCTGTAATCCCAGCAACTCAGGAGGCAGAGGCAGGAGGATCACAAGTTTGAGACCAGAGGCAGTCTGCATAATTTAGTGAGACCCTGTCTCAAAAACTAAAAAAATGGGCTGAGGATGCAGCTTGGTGGTCCAGCACTTGCAAAGCATGCAAGAGTGAGGCCCTAGGTTCAACCCCCTATGCCACAAAAAAAAATGTTTAATACTTACAGAATACTTAAAACCTTGCACTTAGTGCTAGAAAAGTATTTGATATCACTATTACCATCATCATTTTTACTATAACTCTGTTATTTGGGATTAAGATTGCCTAGGTCACTCATTTGAGAATGTGAATAAAGGAAAGATGAAAGCTCAGGGCTGACAAAATTCCACATTTAGAAGGGAAAAGGCCAGCAAAGGAGAAGGAGGATGGAGCAGGGAGGAAGGGAGAAAAGCAGGTAAATATGGAAGCAGAAGCAACAGAGGAAAAGTATTTCAGGAATGAGAATTCCCATGTGCTGAATGATGCAAAGAACTAAGTGAGGGTGGAGACATGAACACTGGGCCCTAGACAAAACACTTAGATATTTGGAGCAGGAGGGTTTCACACTATACATCTGTTGGTCATAAGGGCTTTGTGTAGCCCCTTTCTGGTTTTGGCCACCTGCTTTGCCTTCTTTCTTTTGGTAGTGGCATCCTGCTTTTCCTTTAAGATTCACATGTCAAGCAACATATGGACCTGATGAATGTGTCTACTATGATGCCCTACCCCCTTCCACATCAGACATGGGCTAGCTCATAAGAATACTCCCTGGAAATGTTTATATCAGAGTTGCTGTCTCTTTGTCCATCATTGTTAAACTGGTGGGATGTTAGTCAGGAGTTATAGACAGACAACCATTTTCCTGGACTATGGAGAGAACTACTAAGGGAGGTAACTACACAGCCCTGATTATAGTGTTAGGGCGCCTAGATTTATCCTTGCCTGAAGCCAGTCCTTTCCTGAGGATTCCTAAGAGTCTTAAATTGGCATGAGCTTGATTTCAGTCACTGTCAATCAAAAGCATTTTGACTCTATCGTAAATATTTTCACAGTGATTATAACATTAAAACAGAGAGTGAGATTTATATTTTGACACATCTAAAATCTATGAAAAGAAAATTGGACAGTAAACAGCAGAAGGAGGAAGCTGTAGAATTCAATTGGTGCATGTATCTCATTGACAAAGCCAAGCTCTCTATCCATTAGGTAGTTTTGAGTTCTTTGATATTCTTTATCTCAGATATTCTTTATATCTCCAGCAGCCCTTTGATGGATAGATGTGATAGAGCAGGCGGTATCAGGAAACCAGTGACATCATTTGGTGTGGCAGCTGGCAGCAAACCAAGCTCAGCATTGGGTGGGACCTCGGGGACAAAAAGTTCCTGGGGAACAAGCATGAGAGGGAAGGTTTTTGAGAATAACTCAAGGAATATTCTTAGAAGAAACAGGGGTATAACATAGGAGTTTGATGAAAGAAAGAAAGAAAGAAAGAAAGAAAGAAAGAAAGAAAGAAAGAAAAAGAAAGAAAGAAAGAGTCCAATTAGCATTCAAGTCCATTTAAGTACATATTTACGAGCAACAGAAACCACATCTCACTTATTTAAGCAGAAAAGGGATTTACTAATGGTATTAGTTAACTCAAAGAATCTCAAGTTAGGCCAGAGAATCCAACTTGGGGATAGTCTGTCAGGAACACATGTTAGATCATACCACAGACTTGGTCCAGTGACAATGGCAAACATGGCCTGCTCCTTGTTGTTCTTGTTAAGTGCCATGGAGTTGGGTCTGACTCATAGAGACCCTGTGTATAACAGAACAACTCCAACACCCATGCCAGGCACATGATCTTATATGCTTAAACCTGTTGTTGCAAACACTGGGTCAGTCCATCGAGTAGAAGGTCTTCCTTTTTTTTCACTGACCTGACACTCTACAAAACACGAGATTGTCTTCCAGGGATTGGTCCTTAGACATTACTGACTCTAAATAATATATGTAGCTGCCACCCACAGGTGGCCTCTGCTTCTTTATGTCACTAGGCTTCCAAAATGAAGTCTCTTGTGAGCCAGGATATTAGGCACATTGGAGGCAGGTGGAGTATGACTGGAAAAAGCAACTTCATCTGCCCACGCTCAAGCTGCAAGAGACCTGTGAAAGGGAATATACGCAGGCCATTGTCAGCTTCCATCACAGCATATGAGCTCTGGGAAGCAACATGGAACATCATCAAATACAGAAATATATAGCAAAGACATTCAAATGGTGAGTGGCCAAAAGTAATAGCAAATATACCAACCCCATTACAGTTCTTGTGGGCAGTGGCTGAAAGTGTGGAATAAGCCTGCCTAGATTCAAGTTCAAGGTCTAAAACTTTCTTATTCTCTAAGCCTCATTTTGGTCATCCGAAAAATGGAGATTAAAAATAGACTGCAGCCTAAAATGTGGATGTAGAGATTAGGGAAGGGATGTTGTGAAGAACCAAGTTAGTACCCAGAGGATATCCAGTTTTTCCCTCTCCCTGAAAGCTAAAGATGATCCGGGCATCAGTTTCTCAGTTTTGTTTGCTCCCTTGTCCTCCAAGGAGGGCTCTGCTATTGTCAAAGCTATTTGTAGAGCTTGGAAGATCTGATGATACTAGGAAAACAGATAAAAGAGGAAAGGGGCTATTAAGAATATTGCCCTGCCAGATACCATGGTGTTCACCTGTAATCCCAGAACTGGGGAGGTGGAGGCAGAAGGATCATGAGTTTGAGGTCAGAGGCAGCCTGTACAATTTGGCGATAGCCTGTGACAAAAATAAATGTATGTGTGTGTGTGTGTGTCTGTGTCTGTGTGTACACACACACAGACACACACAGACACACAGACACAGACAGACACACACATACGTACATACATACAGGCTAGGGAAGTGGCTTAGTGGCCGAGCACTTACCTAGCAGGCACAAAGTCCTGGGTTCAACCCTCCTGGTACTACAAAAATTTAAAAAATGGCAAGAGAGAAAGAAAATGTGTGTGAGAGAGAGAGAGAGAGAGAGGAAGAAAGAGAGGGGAGAGAGAGAGAGAATCTTTCATGGCATTAAGGAATTAAGGAATCAATATAGTCATTTAAAAATGTTTTAAATATTTCCTTTTTTACCACACTTCTTTGAGTTAGTAGTAGTAGTAGTAGTAGTTGTGTGCCGTCGAGTCAGTATCTGACTCATAGTGACCCTCATAGGGTTTTCAATGGCTGACTGTCTCGGGCTGACTGTCTTGGGAGTGGATTGCCAGGCCCTTCTCCCATTTTTGCGGTGCTGGGAATTGAACTTGGGACCTCAGCAACTGCAGCGCAGCGCTCTACCAACTGAGCTAAATCCCAGCCCTTCTTTTAGTTAACATTACTTTAATACTGGATCAAGTGGATTATAAAGTCATTAAGAAGGAAATGAAAATACAAGTAAAACAAACCACAGTGCCTGGCACATAGTAAGTGTTTCATACAGGTTAGCTACTATTGTTTTCATTACTGGCTCAGAAAACCAGGGAAAAATTTACAGCAAGAGGGAAACTGCAAGCTGTGGTGGCATAAACCTGTAATCCAAGCACTTGGGAGGCAGAGGCAGGAGAATCATGAATTTGAAGCCAGTTTGGGATACATAGTGAAACCCGATCTAAAAAAGAAAAACAAAAACAAAAAGGAGGGAAATTATGTAAGTAACTCCTTGTATTTTTGAACTCGAACTTCATGAAGGTCTCTGAGTGTTTGGATTGATGCCAGACCCTGATGCAAGGCTGAGGCTGAATCAGATGCCCGAGCTCTGCTGGCAGGCCACTGTGGTTCTTTATCCTTCTCTTCCACCTCCCACCTCAAAAGCTGTGCCGAAGTGTGCTCCCTCCACCACCTAATTCACATGGTGAGGTTCTAACCCCTGGTACCTCAGAATGTGACTGTATTTGAAGAAAGATTCTGTGAAAGGTCATTAAGATAAAATTAAGTGTTATGATTTCAGTCTGAAGTGTCCCCCAAATTCGTGTGTTTAAACATTTGGTCCCCAGATGGTGGTACTGTTTGTGGAAGCTATTGGACTTTGGGAGGTGGGTGCAAGCTTTGTGGAAGCATGTCACTGGAGGAAAGCCTTTGGAGGGTTTACCCAGACCCCTGGTTCTGGTTGCGCTCCCCCGCCCCTCGAGCCCGCGTGCGCGCTCACTCTCGCTCTCACTCTCTCCTGATCCACCATGATGTAAGGGCCGCTGCCATGGGCCCTGCGGCTTATTCTGCCACCATATGCCTGCCCTGCCTCTATGAATGGAAATCTTCTAAGTGTGAGCCCCAATAAATCATTCCTCTCATAAGTTTGTTTCAGGCAGGTATTTGCCACGCATGAGGTGATATGGTGATGAGTAATCAAGTATGACTGGGTGTCTCTGTGAGGAGGAGATTTAGACACAGACACAGAAGGACAGACACAGAAGGATAACCAAAAAGAGACCAGAAAGGCCAAGAAGATAGGCCCTCAGAGGAAACTAACCTTGTACACACCTTGATCTTGAGTTTGTAGCCCACAGAATTATGAGGAAATACACTTCTGTTGTTTAAGCTACCCTACCTACCTAACTTTTTTATGGCAACTCCAGCAAACATCTCTAATTCAGCATCATCAAAATTCAGGGCCTCCTGTGTGGGCAACAACTGTGTCTGGCCTATAAGTGTCTAAAGCAGAGTATGGGGACACATGAAATTCTGGGAGCTTTTCTTACCCACTTTAGTATCTAAGGGAACTTAGTCAACCTAAGGGAATAATTTTCTACTTTACCCACTTTAGTATCTTTCTCTTACCCACTTTAGTATCTAAGGGAACTTAGTCAACCTAAGGGAATAATTTTCTAGAAACCACTAAGTGGTAGAAATAAATCTGGCAATTCTCTGCTTGCTAATAATCACAATCACCAAACAGTACTGAAAAAAATCATTATGCAAGAATTAAATACTTTGCTGTATAAATCATTTAGTACACATGATAACCCTATCAATATTAAAATAGTCATTGTTTATATAAGTATGGGTAAGACACAGAGTATATGAACAGATGAAACACAGAGATGTGAAGAGATTTTCTCAGGGTCACAGATAACTGTCAGAGTCAAGTTTAAAAACTGAGGCTAGTTCCAGCATCTGCACTGTTACCTACCATGCTACACTGCCTCATCATCCAAAGTGGTTATCACAAAATACTTTTAAAATATGAAGAAATAAAGAAGAGAGCAAAAACTACCAAGAAACCCTCCAAGTTTGTGTGTGTGTCCATACGTGACATTGATAACAGGGAAGAAAATCTCCCACCTGTTGCCACTCAAATCAATTTACCAATCAGGGTAAGTATTGTTAACAATCTTTTGTTCTGAAAGAAACCAGGATGATCTTTCTTAATGAAAATAGACTAAGGTGACTCTTGCTGTTAAGAATGGTCAATTTAGAGCTGGTGCAGTGGCACACACCTGTAATCCCAGCAACTCAGGAGGCAGAGGCAGGGGGACTGCAGTTCAAGGCCAGAGGCAGCCTGCATAACTTAGTGATACCCTGTCTCAAGATGTTGTTGTTAGATGCCATTGAGTCAGGTCTGACTCATAGAGAGCCTATGTACAACTTTTTAAAAGAGACTGGGGTTGCAGTTCACTGGTAGAACATATGCAAAGTACATGTGAGGCCACGGACTCAACCTCCTTTTTATTAGGTGCCATTATGTCAGATCTGACTCATAGCAACTCTAAGTACAGCATAACAAAACATTACCCAATACTGTGCCATGCACACAATCTTTTCATGTTTGAGCCCATAGTTGCAGCTACTCTGTTTCTTCTCATTTTGAGTCATGACATGTCAGCAAAAGGAGGTCCCAGGGACTTTACTCCAATCCCATCATTAAGGTTGACTCTACTTTAAGGAAGCAACTCTTCTCCAGTCATTTTTTGAATGCCTTCCAACCTGGGGTCAGCTCATTTTTCAATACTACATTTGACAGTGCTTCTCTGCTATTCATAGGGCTTTTAATGGGTTATTGTTTCGAGTGTGGGCTGCCAGGTCCTTCTCCTTACTCTGTCTTAGTCTGGAAGCTCAGCTGAAATCTGTCCACCATAGGTCCCCCTGCTGGTATCTGAAATACTAGTGGCATAGTTTTCAGCATCACATCAACACACAAGCCCCCACAGCAGGACAAGCTAATAGAACCAAGGAGATCAACCCCCTAGAACAGCAAAGAAGAGAAAAAGAGCAGTCAATTGTTACAAAAAAAAAAAATCATGTGTTGAGTTTCAATGGTCCTCTGGCTTAACCCCAATCCTTTGCTATCCTCTCCTCAATACTAAAATCCTCACTATTAAATCAGTATGAGCACCATTCTAATTATGTACTTACATAAAGATCCGATTTTTCAGCTTTTTCCTCATTCACAGTTTTCAGCACTTGGCAGTCTTGGTGCTGGGGGTCAGGGTGTGAAGCAGCTCTGAGCTCCCTACTGGTTTTATTTACAACCTCATACAGTTCCCACATAGCTACAGATGGGTCTTCAGGCCTTTGTCTATCACAGTCCTTTCTGGAGTGCGGGAGGAATGACCTAGATTTTTTAAATGCCTACAATCTCCTTGAAATAGCAGTGACTTCAAAGGAAGGATCTATCATGGAGAATACAAACACAATATTTCAGCTGGGATACACAGGGAGATTTTATAATTTGCCATTTAATAGGATTTTTTTTGTATCAGCAAAGAAAAGGCATTCTGCCACTGTGAACCACTTCACTACATTGGTGTCTAGCATCACATGGCTAAGAAGGCAAAAATAATCTAACCATCCATCTAGTTGAGTAGATAAGCCAGAATGCTTTATAAATACAACTCAGAAGAGCTGAGCAGCCTGTGATTGAAGATAAGACCTCTGTAACTAACTGCAAACACAGCTGATTTTTCTGTGCCCTGGGTTAAATCTTTTTTTTTTTTTTCTAAGTGTTGGTCTCAGAGCAAAAGCCCTGTTGCTAACTTTCTTCTGGAAGTATGATTAAAAATATTTTTTTTTTTGCCATCTCATTAGAAATTTCTTGCCACAGTCAGGCTATTTCTGGGATACTTTCTGATCCCAACAGCATAATATACCCTTAAGAGAGATCAAATTTATAGACTCTGACTTTTTAATCTTTATCTACACAACTGAGCTGGGAATAATACCTTGAATTCATTATGTTTTTCAAATTAAATTTGAATTGATGAATTTCCCAAGCATACTGCACAAAACAATGAGCTCCATGATATATATTTAAGTATTTCTACTGTGCTTGCTGAAAAGTCACAAAAGGCAAGGCTGTTGTTCTTGATAGGTACAAAAAGATTTTTTAAAGGAAAACTTAAGATTTAAAGAGACCAAATAGAAAAAATATAATTCTTCCTCATTCAGAATTCAAGCCCACTTCTTGTATACAGACTATATTAAAATTAAAATTTGAGCCATCCTTAATATGTTGTTGTTGGTGGTATCTGACTCATAAAGACCCTACATACAATAGGCAAAACACTCTTGTCAGTGCTTCTCTGCTATTCATAAGGTTTTCAATGGCTGATTTGTTTTTTGGGAGTGGGTTGCTGGGTCCATCTCCCAAGCCTACAGCACCTGGTGTTCCCAGGCAGTCTCCCACCCCCATCCAAGTACTAACCAGGGCCAACTCTGCTTAGGTTCCGAGATCTGACAGGATCAGATGCCACAGTGCTACAGCTACAGACATCGTTAGTATTATTGTTGTTGTTGTTGTTAGGTGCCATGGAGTCAGTATCCGACTCATAGCGACCCTCATAGGATTTTCAATGGCTATTTCGGGATTGCCTTGGGAGTGGATTGCCAGGCCCTTCTCCCATTTTTGCAATGCTGGGAATTGAACTTGGGACCTCAGAGACTGCAGCGCAGCGCTCTACCAACTGAGCTAAATCCCAGCCCCATAGTTAATATAGGCACCTTCAAATTGTAGTTTATATTTGACACCAGGCACAGTGGCACACACTTATAATCCCAGCAGTTCAGGAGGCACAGGCAGGAGGACTGAAGGTCTGAGGCCAGAGGTAGTCTGTATAATTTAGCAAGACTCTGTCTCAAGATAAAAAGTAAACAATAGGCTGTGGACTCTGTCCAACAGTAGAGCACTTACAAAGTATGTGCAAGGCCCTGGGTTCAGCCCCCAAGTACCACAAAAAAATTGTATTTTGTATTTTTCATACTTAATACTTCTATAAATTTCATTACAGGGCAAAATAATCTGCATTTTACCCTGTGCCTGTTGCTGCCGGGGGCTGGTTCTCTTTTCCAGCTTCCTCCTTGGCTTGGTATCACCCCATCTGCTCTGCTGGCCTGCTTTGAGGTTGGCCTGATGGACACTCTGGCTGCATCCAGGTAGATATGTCTAGGCAGCCACCCCAACCCCAATGTGACCTCTGTCCCTGTGTGGATTCCCTCCCCATCCCCTCAGAGTAGGGCACAGTCAGGGCCCCAGCCTCTGCCACTCTCTCTCTCTCCAGTGGACCTGCCATTGAGAAGTAGATAAAACAAACAAGCCAGTACTTTGGATTAGAGGAACTAAAAGTACTGGAATCACTAGTGCACAGTTTTCTTTTGGACATTAGGTACAAATTGCTGGATTATTCACACTCCTCAGATCATGGCACAGTGTGATCACCAATGGTCTATACAAGCTTCTCCTTTTGTGCTGCTAAAAAAATATTTGCTTATTTACTATCTTCTTATTTACACAGTCAATTCCCTTTCTTCTTCTCTATAAAAAAAGCCATTCTGACATGTATATGTGAATTTTTTGGTTAAGTGTGTTAAGGTACATGATGTAACCATGTATATAACCCAATCTGTTACTTTTAACTACTACATAATACTCCAAGGATTTGATCCACTTTCCTACAGAGATGATCAGTCAGCCTAACTACAACTCTTGGCATCAAAAATAATGCTGCAAAGAACGTCCTTACACATGTGCCACATGGAGAATTTTGATCATTTATTCATGTTTATACCCAGAAGTGGGATTCCTGGGCCATTTTGGGGTAACTATGTCAGAGCTGCACCCACATGCCCTTGGCTGTCATGGTGGTGCAGCCTCCCCACTGCCAGCTGCCAACGTCTGCATCTCTTTGCCTGTGAGTTGCTAGGTTGCCCCAGCCGACACATAGTGAGCATCACATGTAAATGCCCCAGGTCTTTTACCCCAGAGGTGGGAAAACTGTGAGGTTCTTATTTTGCACTAACCCTGGAAGTCCCCAGGTAACCTTCAGTGATGCACAGGGGCAACCTGCTTGAAAATGCACCCTCAATCTATGCCTCCCCTCCTCCTAGCATCAGCCAGTACCATCTCCTAAACAAACTGCTTGTGCTCCACTCTTTATCTCTGGGTCTATTTCTGGGGAAGCCACACTAAGACATGGGCAGTGGGTCCTTTGGCCTGGACTGAGTAATATCAGATTTCCTAGGGAATGGCTGACAGCCCAGATCACACTCCTGACAGCAGTGGTAACGGGAGTGCCCAAGGCTCACCTCCACCTTCACCACTGGCATTATTCGGTTTTCCATGTGTACCCACTCAGTGGCCTTAAAATGAGATCTCACTGTTATTTCAAATCCTTTTGAGAGTTTCTTTATTTGGGGTGCTTCCATCTTCATCTCTCTTTTCTGCAACAGACTCATTACAACACCAACACCCAGAATATCCTTTCAATTCTCAAGCCATAGTCCAAGAGTGCTTTACATAGTAACTGAGTTACTCATGACAGCAACCCTGGCTACTATTCTTCTCATCATCTTTGTTTTGAAGATAAACCAAGGCACAGAGATGTTAAGTGCACTGCCCAAAGCCACATAGCTAGTAGGTAACAGAGTCCAAGTTTTAGCCCTGACTCAGTCCAAGAGTCTGGACCATTAACCTTCCACCTCTGCTGCCTTCCTTAGTCAACACCTCCATTCTACAGGCTCCTCGGAACCCAAGTCTCCTTCCAAGTAAATCAGTCATGCAGGGAATGAGTCACAGAATTGGAGCGGTTCAATATTTGAGGAACTGTACATTGAGCCTCTGCAACAGTACAGTACAAAGTCTACTTAGCACACTCATTACAGAAATAGTGTGCATAACTAAATACCCTGCTCAACTGAGGATTATGCAATTACCATATTGAAATGTAAAATGACACACTTCATTTCAGTTTTCTATTGCTACTAGCAAAATTATCACACATTTAGCAGCTTAAAACAATACAAATGGGCCAGGCGTGGTGGTATGCACTTACAACCCCAGTGATTTAGGAGGTGGAGGAAGGGGGAGAGCAGGTCCAAGGCCAGAAGAAGCCTGTGTAACTTAGTGAGATCCTGTCTCAAAATAAAACATAAACAATGGGTTAGGGGTGCAGCTCAATGGTAGAGCACTTGCAAAACATGTGTGAGGCCCTCAAGTACAGCAAAAAAGAAAATATATACAAAAGTATCACCTAACTGGTGACGTATGGGCCTAAGAGTTCCAAGTGATGTATTTACATTCACCTTGTACACATTAATGCTGTCTAAAAATGCTAATAAATATATATTTTGAAACCAAAACAAACAAAATATTTTAAGAAAGGTTTAAACTAAAACATAAAGTTACTTACAACAAAAAGCAAGTGGCTAGACTATATCTTATGTATTTTGGACATGTAGACCAGGAGGGACCATTCTCTGGAGAAGGACATCACGTTTGGGAGAATGGCAGGTCAACAACAAAAAAAGGAAAACCCTGCACTAGATGGATTGACACAGTGTCTGCAAAAGTTGGCTTAACATAAACAAGATTGTGCGCCTGGCACAGAATCAGGGAGTGTTTCATTCTGCTGTACATAGGGCTGCCATGAGTCGGACCTGACTCGACAGCACCTAACAACAACATAAATCCTTAAAAAGGACACAGTTCTTAGTGACCCAATGGCACTGGTTATGTTCCTTTAGGGACCATCACCATTTAAGGTGTTATCCCACCATTTGGTAGGCCAGAATTTCACATGAGCTTAACTGATTGCTCTGCCCTCAGTCTGAGAAGGTTGAGGTCAAGGTATTGGCTGGATGAGGCTCTCATTTGAATTCTCTGGGGAAGAAACAGCCTCCAAACTGGCTCAGGTTGTTGGCAGAGGGGTGCTCCTCATGGCCACATGGCTACATTCCCATCTTCTCGCTGGCTGCTGGCTCTCTGGGGTTTTTTTGGTTAAGTGTTTGGTTAAGGGTCTTAGCATCTTAAGGCCACCTGCCCAATGCCCATGCTGCACTTCCATCTCCAAACAGCAATGGCCCAGCAGGTCCCCTTCCTGTCTCTACTCTCCCTGACTTAATCTTCTGCTATTTCTCATCTTGCTTCAGTCAGAGAAAGTTCTCTGTATCTAAGGGCTAATGTACTTAGAATGGGCCTGCCTTCAACATCCAGAATAAATTCCCTAATTTATAATCTATCAGCTTAATTACAATGTCCCTCTGCTTTCTAATACAGCATAGTCATAGGTTCCAAGAATCAAGGCATGGACATCTTTTGGGTGCCCTTTGGCCACCACAGGGCTCTAGTGGGGACATGGAGTCATCATTCCAAATTTCAATAAGGGTAATAATAACACCTACCTTCTAGGGTAGTTTGGGAACTAAATTAATATTTAATAATTAATATTGTTAGGTCATTAAAACAGGGTCTGGAAAGTGTTATATAGGTGCATATTTTGAATGAATAAATGAATGAATGAAGGTTCTGATTGTCCTTCAAAGATTCACAGCATAGATAATTAAGCTAAATGTGTTTATCGACATGATTGGTAGGTAGGAGCTAGACAATCTGATGGCACTTTTGTTGAGTTGTCATTTGTAATAAGCAATAGTATCCATTACTTAGAATATTCTGGTAATTTGAAAGATCATTGAGAAGGTGACTATGTGGATATGATTACTTTAAGGCCCCATTCGTCAATAGATCTCCCCCCTAGTATGGGCACTAGGGCAGATAATCCCATGTGGTACATTATGCACTGTGGTGTTACTAAATAGCTCCTATTTTCCTTGCCCTGGTAACCTTAGAAACAGATTTCTTAGAAGTTGAGAAGTAATTATAGGCTGTTTTCTATCCTTGTCAGTAATTCTTAATCTCCATATTTCCATTACACAGTCCGTTTGCTGTACTCAGGATAGAGGTAATGAACAGAGAGACCATAAACACTTGGGGACTTTCCAGGTTCAAAGTACTTTCATCTCCTGAACAGACAGCATGATATGGTGGATTCAGATCTTGCCTTTGCTATCTACTGGCTATTTGGTGTTGGAAAACTTCCACTTCCTGGATGCCAACCAGGGGTTAGTTATATTTGCTTTTACCTGCTGTTAGAATTATGACCAAAGTAACTGGAGTACCTAGTGGTGACTGACACATGAAATAAGCACTCAGAAAAGGGCTACTTTTACCACACATTACTTCTAGCGATGCCAGATAAAACATAAGACGTTGATCAAATTCAAATTTCAGGTAAAACAACAGATTTCTTTAGGATTTGTATGTCTCAAATGAGGCTGGGGTGTAGCTCAGTTGGTAGAGTGCTGCTTGTAGTTTCTCAGGCCCTGGGTTCGATCCCCAGCACTACAAAAACAGGAGAAGGATGTGGCAATCCACTCCCAAAGCAATCTCATAACAATCAGCCATTAAAAACCCTGTGAGGGTCTCTATGAGTCAGACCCAACTCCAGGGTACCTAACAACAACAGTGCCTCAAATATTAAATAGAACATAACTTGTACTACAACATTACTTTTATTTTCTAAATCCTTTTGAGATTTAGCAACTATAATTATTTCATTTGATTCTTATGAAACCATTGATATAGTTTACAAGTGAGGGAACTGAGGCTCAGAAAAAGTGATATGAAATAATCATGGGCTCATTAAGTTATAGAACCTGTTTTGTTTTGTTTTTAACTGGTCTCAAATAGAATGTTCTTTAGTCCTTATTACTTTCCTTTCCAGTCCCAAAGTGCTGGCCACAGCCACCTAAACACAGGTGCTTCATATAGGGTCTGCTGACCTGAACAGAAGAAGAAGGGGCCGTGGAATTGCCATGGTTCCAGTGGATCCTCTTCATTCCAAACAAGGGAGCTGACTTGAAGCACATGGATTGAGATAAGGTAGATACAAAAGAGAGATAGTTATTCACCTTGTTGTTAAATAATACTAATAGAATATGTGTTGTCTTTCTGACAATATTTATTATGCATCTGCTATTTCTGCCAGCCAGAAGTTTGCTCAGTGTGGATGTGAAGTGGGAGGACTGGGAGGCATCTTACATAAAGCATGCAGATCTTCAAGGTCAAGAACCAGAACATTCCCTTATGTTTTGTACCATGTCTGCCTATACACCTACTCCCACCCACATCATTTTAGGTGTCTTGTTCCTCTTGGCTTCTTAGCACCTTCATCAAAGAGAGAAGAAGGAGATGAAGTTCAAACTATTACCTGCTAAGAAGTCACTACTGTTGTGATTTAAGTGATCTGTGATACTTAACTATGCCAGGCCAGGATTACATTATCATCAACAATGTGGCCTTCCTAATAACAATATTAAGGACATGAGAGAACTTCGTAATCAACTTGGAGTTATCTTTTTATGGGGACAAGTCAATTTAAAAGAATAGCACCCTGGCATTCAATCCCACCTGATCTCGGAAGCTAAGCAGGGTCAGCCTGGTTAGTCTTTAGATAGCAGCCTGGGAATCTCAGGTGCTGAAGGCTAGGGAGAAGGACCTAGCAATCCACTCCCAAAACGGCCATTGAAAACCCTATGAATAGCAGAAAAGCACTCACATAGTGCTGGGCATGGCGCAGTGTGGGAGAGTGTTTCATCTGTTGTATGTAGGGTCGCTATGAGTCAGACCTGACTCGATGGCACCTAGCAACAACAACATTAGATCTGGAGTTTAAAAAGGATAAATGTCTAGGATTCCTTTTGTAAGCAACCCCTGTCTTGGGTCCTTTTTATGGTCTCTTTGGAAGAACTGAGATTTATGATTTCTGCAAGCACACACCAGAACCACTTTTTTTCTATTATAAGCATATGTCCAAAAGGAAGAAGTAAGAAGAAAGAAAGAAAGAAAAGAAAGAAAGAAAGAAAGAGAGAGAGAGAGAGAGAGAGAGAAAGAAAGAGAGGAAAAAGAACAAATGAGCACACTAGTGCCTAGTGTTGGGGAAAAATCAAGATGGCAGACAGATAACACGCACCTTCTCTCCCAGAGTAAAGGGAAGCCTCGATGAGGGGTTTAGAACTCACATTGAATAGATAGAAACAGTGATAGTTTAGATTGGGAGACAGAGGATGAAACTGGATGGACACTGAAATCGAGCATTTGGCTTTGGAAGAATTACACAGAGGTCAGTGGCAGGACTGCCATTCCGCCATTTTGCTTTCATGCAGACGGCAGGATAGAATCCTGGAGACTCGGAGGGGACTTTGCCCACACACCCAAGGGAGCCAGACCCAACATAGCATGCAACCTTGACATCACACTGTCACCCTGCCCGCGGGACACAAACTGCAAGTTTTCTGGTGAGTCAGCACGGAATCACTCCCTCCCTCCTGTTGTGGCGGTGGGAAACCAGTGCCAGCAGTACACATCCAGAGCTGAAACGCAGCTCCCTCTCTCCTGTTGTGGCGGGATAGTCATGCAGATGCAATCTCCACAGACATACGGGCACACATATGCCTGGACCCCAGACACACCAGAGGGGATCCTAAGTCATCCCACGGCACTGTGGAGAAAGGTGAGGTCTGTGGAGGAGGCTGAGCACCACGCGGACAGAGTGCTCCTTTCTGGCAGAGTCTTGCGGGACGATTAGACACAATAAGAACAGTTTCGAGCGCAATCGCCGTGCATGGCAGACCTACTACAGACTCTCTCTGGGTGGGTTGAATATCATCCCACCCACAAGAGGATTTGGTTCTCCCAAGTGGTCTCCCAAGTGGGCAGAAAGCTGCGCTGCACCCCCAGCCCATATTTTTCACTTTTTGAGACAGAGGCTTGCTGGGTTGCACAAACTGCCTCTGATCTCGGGCTTGTGGTCCTCCTGTCTCCGCCCCCCAAGCCGCTAGGATTGCAGGCGTGCACCACTGCACCTGACTAGAAGTGTTTAATAAGTGTATGCGAGCGTGTATGCATGGTTTTGTTTTGTTTTGATTTTGTTTTTTTGTTTGTTTGTTTGTTTCTTGGGGTTTTTGTTTTGTTTTGGTTTGGTTTGGTTTGGTTTTTTTTGTTGTTGTTTGATTTTGATGTTTTGTATGGGGGTATGAAACCAGGGTCTTGCGCCTATTCGCTTTGTAGGTGCTGGACCACCGTGCTGCGCCCCCAGCCCATATTTTTACTTTTTGACGCAGGGTCTCTCTGGGTTGCGCAGGCTGCCTGTGATCTTGGGCTTGTGATCCTCCTGCCTTCGCCCCCAAGCTGCTGGGAATGCAGGTGTATACCACCGCACCTGACTATAAGCTATTTTATACGTGGGTGGGAGCGTGTATGTGTGAGGTTTTTTTTTTTTTTTTTTTTTTGCTTCCTTCCTTGTTTTACTCTCTTCCCTCTTTCTATTCTCCTTCTCTTTTTTCTTATGCTATATATGCGTCCTTGTATTAATTATTTTACCATCAGAGCCTCCACATGTCTGTCAGTTTGCCGTGGGGGCTTGCATGTTGCCATGAGGCTGAGAGCTCTGCCACTGTAACCTTAGACATGAGCAAGATTACCCAAGGTGGACAAGTTTTCAGCTGAGCTTCCAGACTAAGACAGACTAGGGAGTAGGACCTGGCAAGCCACTCCCGAAACAACTAGCCATTGAAAACCCTATGGATATAGTGCCGGAAAATGAGGCCCCCAGGTTGGAAGGCACTCAAAAGACTACTGGGGAAGAGCTGCCTCCTCCAAGTAGAGTCTACCGTGATGAGGGAAATGGAGTAAAACCCCAGGGTGCTCAACATGATGATGTGACATGACTCAAAATGAGGAGAAACAACTGTAAACATCCATTAATAATTGGAACATGGAATGTAAGTAGTATGAATCTAGGCAAATTAGAAATTGTTAAAAGAGAAATGGATTGCATAAACATTGACATTCTAGGCATCAGTGAGCTAAAATGGACTGGCATAGGCCATTTTGAGTCAGACAGTCATATGGTCTACTATGCTGGGAATGATAAGCTAAAGAGAAATGGAGTTGCATTCATCATCAAAAAAGACATTTCAAGATCTGTCATGAAATACAATGTTGTCAGTGATAGAATAATATCCATACGCCTACAAGGAAGGCCAGTTAATATGACTATTATTCAAATTTATGCACCCACCACTAAGGCCACAAATGAAGAAAGGGAAGACTTCTATCAGCTTCTGCAATCTG
>VMDO01015556.1:0-21274 GCA_007922755.1 Pedetes capensis
TTGGCCTGATGGCTACTGTACATTGCACATTTTTAGAGGCCTTGAGGGTCTTTCCTTCTGCCCAGGTTTCTAATCTGGGAGTTCAAATTCCTATTCAGCCCACTTTGCCATCCACACTGGCTGTGGTTTTGCCCAAGACAATGATTGCAGGCTCCTAGCAAGCCAGCCATTACTCAAGATATCTACATATATATATATACATATATGTATATACATACATATATATACATATATATATATATATATATATACACACACACATATATATATATACACACACACACAGTATCCAATGTGGTGTTTTGGTATATCTATATTGTGAAATGATTGCTACAATCAATTGACAGCATATGCATTGTGTGTTTATGTGTGTACATGTGTACATTTCACATTTTAGTATTTTAAGTGACCACTTGAGTTATTAAAAGAAAAACAGATTAGATGGGAAGAGCAGGGAAATGACAGAAGCAGAAATATCTTTAAGACACCTAATAAAGCAGGTGAAGTAAAAACTTTCAAGGGTTTGGAATAGAGCGGTACAGTTAGAGGTGATGGGAAATAATCATTTTCATTATGTGTTTCTATGTTTACCTGTCAGGACTGGATGAGGAAATCTTTATGGAGCTTGAGTTAAAAAAAAAGGAATCAAGATGGTTCTGGCATTTTCAGACTAAAGATCAAAGAATACTGCTAGATATTTAAGACAATGAGGTTATATGACATGAGAAAATTAAAAGAAACATAGATATATGTACCAGAAGGGAAGAAACAAAACTGTCCTTATTAACATATGAAATAATGTTTTCCAGACATGAAGAGTCTTCCTTAAGTTATTCCAATTTAAGCAGATGACGTAGATTTATAAATTTGTATGGAAGAAGGTAGTGTTTGGGTAGGCAGAATAATGGATCCCCAACTATATTTACCCCATAATTGCCTGAATGCTGCATATGTTACCTTCTTAGACATAAAAAAGATTTTGCACATGCAATTAAGGTTATGAAAATGGAGCTGATGAGGTTGTCTTCATGGATCCAGTCTGATCACATGACCTTTTCCTGGCTGAAACAAAGGAGATGCAATGACAGGAGGAGATTAGAGAGATGACAGCATGAGGGTTCTAGCCATAATGTTGATTTTGAGATGTGGAAGCTGTATGTGAAGACTGAGGAGAGGCCTCTTGAAAACAGCCAACAGATTCCTCGGTCTTCCAGCTGCATGAGCCTAAATTCTGCCAACACCTGATGAACAAGGAAATATAATCTCTCCTAAAACCTTCAAAAAGAAACACAGCATGCCAATTCCTTGATTTTATACCAGTGAGACCCATATCAGATTCGGACCTAGAGAAATGTAAGGTAACTAATTCATATTAAGTCAGTTGGTGTTTGGCAATTTGTTGCAGCAAAAATAAAAAAATACCATAATGAACCTAATGTAAAATCCACTCACTTTAAGTGTACATTTTTTGATTTTTAGTAAGTTTTTGGAATTATATAATCATGATCCAGTTTTAGAAATTTTTATCACCTCCAAATGATCTCACATGCCTATGTGCAGCTAATTTCAGTCCTAGTGCTCAGCCCAGCCAACCATAGGTTGAACTATTCTGGACATTTCATATAATATATAATCTTTACTATCTGGTTTCTTTCACCTAGCATGATATTTTTGAGGTTTATGTATGTTTGTGTATACATCTTACGTGGACTTGTGTTTTATTTTGGGAAGATACATGTCAAGACATGGGGTAAGTTTAATTTTTAAAAAAGAAACAGCCAAAAGTGGCTGTACAATTTTTGTTGGGTTAGGAAGGGATTTAAGGAAATTGCAGGAGGCAGATTTCAGGAGCTGTAATGGAAAAACCCAGGGTGCCTATAAATTACTTTCAAGAGTTGGTTTTCTACTGATAGATTAACTGTAAAGAACACTGTACTTTCAATAGGTAAAAAAAGATCACAGTTGTTTATAATTAACTGATAGAACAATTTTACTGGACTCCAGACTAACCAGTAAATAGATGACATGTAAATCCAGTCATTATTCCTTCCTATCTCAGGTACATCCTGAGTCCAAAGTTACACAAAATAACTCCTAGCTAACTACAAAGTAAAATCCGGAGGCTACACAAAATAGTTCTTGGCTCAATAAAACCAGAATTAAAGTAAATTATACTCTTTCCTGGGCTGGGATTTGGCTCAGTTGGTAGAGCATTGCACTGCAGTCTCTGAGGTCCCAAGTTCAATTCCCAGCACCGCAAAAATGGGAGAAGGGCCTGGCAATCCACTCCCAAGGCAATCCCGAAAACAGTCAGCCATTGAAAACCCTATGAGGTTTGCTATGAGGGTCGCTCGACGGCACCTAACAACAACAACATACTCTTTCCTCACTCTACACCAGAAGACAAACTGATAATAGATTTAGTTAACTATTCCTTGCTGCCCCCAAAGCCAAAAAGTAAACTGAGAATAAATACCTGGCTGACTACAAACAATGTTTAATCAAACTAAGGTTAATTATCTCCCCTGCACCAATCTGGGAAAGGCTGAGCTCTAGTTCTGCACCTAGGACTAACTTCACACTGGGAGAGTCACTGCGAGAAATTCAATATAAAACTGAAGGGAATAAAGATTTGAGGTCCCCATCTCTAAATGTACTTATCTTGTCTATCCAAGGTGTATTTTCTCCCTCCATCCTATTAAAAATAACTTTATTCTTTGCTTGGACTCTGTGTCTTTCTTTACCTGAATGAGTATCCTAATTATAGCTCACTCTGCCTAAGGACCAAACTTCCTTTTAGGTTTTTCCAGGTCCTTGGTCACATGCCTTCCTGCCATCTGATACCTAACAAACTAAGCAGTAACTTTTTGTTTCCTGCACCTCTTTTATCTCTTCTCCCTGCACCTGTATCCTGATGCTTAGGGCACACTCCCTTCTTCAACTCCAATAAATTATCCTCAGATTCCTCCAAGTTCTTTTCTGGTTCTAGTTTTAAAATCATTTATCAATGAGATCAAGAATCATAAGGAAGATGTTCTCGTGCCTGGCAAAATTTTACATCTTCAGTAGCAAAATTTGAAGATTCTAGTTTCTCTGTATATTTGTCTATGCTATTGATTGTCATGGGGCTAGGGTTCTGTTCTCAGTTGGTAGAGTGCTGCTCTGTACTCTCTGAAGACTTGGGTTTGATCTCCAGCACTGCTAAAATGGGAGAAGAATGTCACAGTCCACTCCAAGTATAATCCCAGCACAACCAGGCACTGAAAACCCTATAAATAGTAAAGAAGCATTGACATAGTGCTGGGCAGGGCACAACGTCTGGGAGGGTCGACTATGAATCAGACCTGACTGAAGGACACCAAACAACAACAACAACAACAACAACAACAAACAACAACATTGTCTATCTTTTTAATTATATTATTCCAAAGGGTTTAAAGTGGTGTCTCCATGTGGTTTTAACTACATTCTAATGATTACTGGCCTGCAGCCCGTAGCCCTGTGGAATCTGATCCCGTCAGATCTCGGAAGCTAAGCAGGGTTGGGCCTGGTTAGTACCTGGATGGGAGACCACCTGGGAACACCAGATTCTGTAGGCTTGGGAGAAGGACCTGGCAACCCCCTCCCAAAAATCAATCTGCCATTGAAAACCCTATGAACAGCAGAGAAGCACTGACAATAGTGTTTCCCCTGTTGTACCGAGGGTCGCCATGAGTCGGATACCGACTCGACAGCACCTAACAACAACAACAAATGATTACTGACACTGACCAACTTTTTGCGTGCTTATTAAAAATTCATATATCTTCCTTGGTGAAATGTTTAGTCTATTGATTTGCTCATTTTTGAAGAATATTTTGTTACTAAATTGTAAGAGCTCTGTGTGTATTCTGAATAAAAGTCTTTAATCGGATATATGGCTCACAAAGATTTCCCCCCAGTCTTTGGCTTATCTTTTCATTTTTTAAAGGTTTCTTTTGAAACCAAAAAGGATTTTTTTATACATGAAATACAATCTACATAAGTATTTTCCTCTTACATAACATGTTTTTGTACCTAAAAAGTCATGTCTTACATTTTCAGAGTATTTTTCTATGTATTTTTCTATAAGTTCTGTATCTTAACCTTTACATTTTAATGTATGATCCATTTTGAGTTATTTTTATATGATATGAGAAATATACCTAGATTAATAATATTCATGAGAACATCCAAAGTTCCCATTCCCATTCCTTGAAAAGCCTATCCTTTATCTCATTGAATTGCCCTAGCTCTTGTCTTGTAAATCAATTGACCTTAACTCCTAGGGTTTGTTTCAGAACATTTAATTTTATTTCATTGATCTATATATTTTCCTTTACACCAGTATCACAGTGTCATGATTATTGCAAATGTATAGTAAACTTGTCATGATTCTTTTTCAAAGTTATTTTGGTTATTATGTGTCCTTTCATTTTTATTTAAATAATAGAATAATTTGGTCAAATTAGGCAAAACATCTAGATTCTAATAGAAATTGTGTTGAATCTGTAGATAAAAATGTTGAGTGTTGTCTTCTTAACAATATGGGACTTTACAGGGTGTGAACATATAGTATCTCTCCATTGTTTTGAACTCCTTTCCATAATTTTATTTCCAAATATTTCACTTTCATTATGCAATTGTAAATACATTTGTTTTTATCTTTTCATTTTCAGGTGTTCTTGGTGAATATATGGATATTTGGCCAATTTCCTCATGCTACCATCCCAGAAGTCATGAATCTTGTAGCAGGTATGTTTTATAAATTATGTGGAATTAGGAAATGTATAAGGTTTTTTGTTAAGAGCCTTAAGGATATTATTGGAAAGATAGGATAAACTATTTTAAAATATTTAAGATTTATATTCTGATTTATATTACAGAAAAATTGCCTAAACAGTGGTGAAGAGAAAGTGAAGTAAGCAGATAAGAGACTGGGAAATGCAAAATTGGCCTGGAGAGAATTGAGATGGGTCTGGAAAAAAATAGTGATGGTAGAGACAGGTAAGTTTTCCCGTGAAGCCTGGGGTGAATAACCTTCATAATCTAAGGGAACCAAAATTTTAAGATACTATTCAGAGAGCCTCACCTGTGTGGTCCCACTGGCATGGAGAGGAGTACTCAACAAGTGAAAAATTTGCAAAAAAGCAATTGGCATGAATAAACAATGCTTATCATTTTCAACAATATTTTGGGGGAGTAATAGTTACCATTTTCTTTTTCATACTTGGTTTTTTGAAGTGTTTGCTGTAATATATATATATATATATATATATATATATATATATATATATACACACACACATATATATATCATAAATTTGCATAGGCTTGTCTTATAGACTTACAATGAAGTATTAATTTTACAGCACACTTGTTTACCTACTTTTCCTGAATATTTCCCAGGTTGCATAGTTGATACAAGTACTCGATGATGTAATATATAGCACAGTGAAAAAAAAATTAAATGCAGTTATTTGTTTCCTTCCCCTTATAATCCATATTTAGCACTTATTGAAAGTAAAATTATGTTTGACATTCAGAGAAGATGTCTCCTGTAAAGTTGTTTTATATTATGAAGTCAAAATTAAGATTAAAATGTACCAACAGAAATTTTACAGCACATATCCCACAAGAAGGACAAGAAAATGAGCCTGCAATTAGATAAAACTGCATCCTTTCAAAGAACTGTATTATTAAATATTCAACATTATGTGCATTAGTGAGGACCTAAACTCATAGGCATACCTTTTTGCAAGACTTCTGACAGTAACCATTAGAGAAACATTAAATGAAACTTTGAAAGGGAAGATAATTCAAGAAATGGGCCAATTTGAACAATTCAGAGGCACTGCTTTAGATGGCACATTTAGGGAACAAAAGACAAAAGAGAATCAAAAGAAAAAATCATTTAGAGACAAAGTGGCCACTGTCCATTGATTGAGAGGACACATTAAATCATCTTGACAGCTGAAAAGAAAGAAGAATATAGTTTTCCCAGAAGGTAGTTTTAAATTATATATATATATATATATATATATATATATGGAGAGAGAGAGAGAGAGAGAGAGAGAGAGAGAGACCAAAACTGACCTAAAAATGACTAAGAAATTTAGCAGCAAAACTTACTAAAAGTTATGCCCAAAGGTAAAACTGAAGCCAGAAAATTTGGCTGCAGAACCGATGAAAGGAGCAACCCACTCTCTTGCTGTTTTCTGGCACCTTCAGAAGCTCTATCTCCCTCTGGCAATATTCTACCTTTCCATTCAGTTTAGGAATTATCCCATTTTTTCCAGCATCATCTGGATTTATGACAACTTCCATTTTTTTCTTTCCATGAACATTTATTAAGTATTTTCCTTGTGACAAATGCTTTTGACCTAAGACTGTAAAAACAATAAGACATCACCGTTCTTCATCTGTCATCTTATAAATTCTAAATAAGTAAATATTACCTACCAAATTGTTGTATATTCTACAAAATACATTAAAGGTGAATCAGTAAACTGACATGATTTTCTTTCCATCTCAAAGAACTGTGATCAAATAGAGTTATCATTCAAGTTACAGCTAGAGATTTTTTTCTTGCTCTTATCTTGAAACATTCAGAGATCCTGCCACTTGGACTCATGCCACATTTGTACACAAAGAGAAACCTGGAACAAGGAGGAAGTTGTCTAGACAATTGGAGTAATTTGCCAATATTCATCTGAATTATAGGAATGTCAGTTAGCATGACTTAATGCTGAGGTACTCAAATGTGGATGTGAACTCAGTCAATGTCCCTTAACCTCATTAAGGTACTATTCTCCTTTATAAACTAGGGGAATAATGAAATTGACACAATAATAATAAATCCTGTAAAGATCAAATGAGATGATGCTTGCAAAGCCCTTAACAAATTACCAGAACCAAGTCACCCAGCAAAAATTAGGTGAGATAGGAGTTGTAGTTGAACCAATAATTGTGGTAGTGATAGTCATAGTAACAGAGGAAACTTGTCATTGCAATTATATCATCAAATTTTGTCCTGAGTAGCCAAAAAAGAAATTTTTAACTTTATATTTATTCTGAAACCCCAGCCTGAATCCAACATGTGCTAATCTTTATATATGAAGGGAGTGGGGAAAATAAGTCATAATAAAGTTAGTCTTAACTTACAGTGTTTTCAATCTATAACTAAGACGTCCATATACTCTGATCTCCAAAAATATCCTCCAGGATTGGAATATTAGTAGAAATCTAGTTGTAAGTGGCTAGTGCATTTCTAAGTAGTTTTGTTTATTTGTTTTTTTGTGTGTTCATTTACTTATTTAGTATTACTGGGGGACTGAACTCAGGGTCTCACACATATTTTGCAAGTGCTCTGCTACTGAACTGCATCTGTAGCACCTTTTATATTTTTGCCACAAGGTCTCACTAAATTATTTTGGCTGCCTCTGGCCTCAAACTTTCAGTCCTCTAGCCCCAGCCTGCCCAGTTGCTGGGATTACAGGCATGTGCCATCACATGTGGCTTAATTGGCTTGATTTTAAAATGGAAAATATTTGGCTTACATTTTAAGTCCTAGGGCTATTTAGGGATAAAAGTGACTTGGGATTGTCTCTTTATTTCATGTTTATATACGTTTTTTTGTTATTGTAGATATGTTGTGTCAGAACATGTCTGTTTTTGACTCTGGATTCAATGCCATGCAGATTCCTGACCAAAGGTTACAGGAACTTCATCTCCTTTCTGTCTAGTCTGCATAAGAGAGTGCGCTTCATTAACTATTTGACAGAGTCTCAGCAATGGTCTCATGTCTTGGCATCAACCACCTAGAAGTTGGAAATAGGGTTGGAAGATGACTAGCTGAGCTTATGTGATGGGCCCATCCCAAGTCCAGGATGATGATCTCTGTAAGATGAAGGATTCAGGAATCGCTAGGCACCTAGAGAGATAACCATCGTAACATGTAAAATGAACTCCTTGTTTATAGATGGGAAGGAAAGGTCTGAGAAAATAAGTAATTTCAAACCTTCAGAGTTATAGGGAAACTGTACGTCTGTGTCTCTTTGACTACATTACACATTATTTTCCCAGTGTGCTATGCTGCTGTTGTAACTTCGTGAATCACATTTATAATGAGTTAAGTAGATATAGAATAACAAGTCAAGGAATCCAAATTGGCTCCCCAAACCTAAGTGCCAAGTCATCTTGATTTGCTTAATAACTAGCAAACTTTCACTTAGTGCTACAAGAAGTTTACTGAAGCTTCATTAAATGTACACTGAACGAATGTGTTTTATTAAATACATCAGATTATATTCATTCAGCAAACAGCCCAGTTGCTCTTTATTATTTAGCTTATCATTCTCAGCAGCTAGCAGCATGTTTGGCAGCGTGTCTCATTAGAATGCCTCCCAAAAATCTAGAAAATATTTTGATTTCTTGTCTATTTTCCATAACAGCTCACCTTGAAAGTACCTTCTGTCTGATACACCATGTATTTCACTGATTAAACAGGTCTTTATCACACCAATTTTGATGCTATTTAGTGATTCTACTGTTTTTGGTTTTACCTCCTCCACATTGATGAAGGGTATGGGTAGGTGTGTTGTCATGGTGAAAGATATGTTTGCCATAGCTTGAGAGATTTCATCCACAAATTGTGAGGCAACCTTCTCAAAACTTCAAGATAGTTAAAAAAAAATCTTGGCTGACCATTTGACTCAGAGGAACAAATTCCGAGTGCACAACCCCTGTTACATCAAAAAATAGATGATCATTGTTCTCATATTCATTTCCAGTTTTCTGGGTATCTCCTCTCATGTACATGGCTCAAGTATGATTATCTGTTAACCGTAGTTTTCTTGGCAGTGGTTAAATTATAATTATTTTTGTTGTTGTTTGGTGCTATTGAGTCGGTGTCCAACTCATAGAAACCCTATGTATAATAGGTGAAACACTATAGACAGTGCTTCTCTGCTATTCATAGGGTTTTTGATGGTGGATTGATTTTTGGGAGTGGGTTGCTGGATCCTTCTCCCAAAGGTTAAATTATTAGTAAAAGTTATTTAATAAAATGTTTTGAGATCCAGAAAGTGTCCAAATTTATGCAATAGAAAATTCTTTAATTCAATGTCTTATAAGACTCAAAGTTTATAATGCAAACCATGGAAATATCCGTTGTGGATGTTCTTTATCTTTTTTTAGTCCCTAAAATCATTGAGTCAATTGATTTTGTTCTTCAAATTTAACTTGATTATTTGGTTTTGATAAACACACACCCAAACTTGCTTCTGATGTGCCTTTTAAACTATGACAAGAAACTAACACAGTAATACAAGTCTGTTATACTTTGTGGCATGCCTACTAATATAAATAAAATGTGCCTGGATGTAATTTCCTTTTTGAAGTATTAGTGGTTACAGTTTATTAAGCTATTTATAAGCAAAGATTAAATTTTGCCATAATTACATGAGTTTCCCTTTGGTGTCTACCAGAATATTCTTTATTGTTGGTACTGTGTAAATTAATGAATAATCATTCCTTTTGTTTTATGAATCTATATTTTATTGTGCAGACTGGTGTGATCATCGTTCTTTGATCTAATTGCAAGCCTGTGTGAAAAATGAATTTACTCTATTTTCCAAGTAGATAAGAAGTTCAGATTTTTCATTATGCACAAAAGTCCTATTTTAAAGGCATTCAACAGTTAATGTTATCATAATCCTAAACTGATGAAGCAATGGTGAAGAAAACTGCAGAGCAAATATAAAATTTAATAAAGGCCTTCCAACAGCTTGCCTTTCAAATTGTTAAGAATTCATTAAACAATGGTTGAGCAGCACTGACAATTAAATTATTCTCATCTGAGGTAGCTAGCCATATTATGAATATTGCATACTACATAGCTCACATTTCTAAAGGGATGTAGACAACAAATTAGATTTCAGATAATTAACATGAGGTTTGAATTCAGTCTCCAAATACATCCCACTCTGTTTCCAAGCAAAAATAATTGGGATGTACGTGTGTAAAGAGGGTTAACATTAATAATATTGAAGAAAAAAGGAGTATGGTGTTTCTGGCTGCATTTCATAGAGTATGCCACATGTAGAATAAAGGAGGGACATGATGTAGTAATATTGACTAGCCTTATAGAGTTGTAAATATTTTGCACAAATTAAGCTTTTTAAAGCCCACAATCTATAAGTAGCTAGTTTTATTTCTCCCCAGATGTGAAGGCAATTGCTAAAAGGCATGCAGTTATGTGTCAGAGCTGAGATGGAAACTTACGGAATTAAGACTTATTGCCACTAAGCCATAGTTTTTTTTTTTTTTTTTTTTTTTTTTCATTTAAAGACACAAAGAGAAGCTTCATTCACATTCCTACTACTGGACCATTTTTTTCATATACATATTTGATGTCTGTGTTTTATCCTCAAAAACACTGAAAACTTTCTATTAGGGATATCTATAGAAAACAAAACTGAAAAATGATTACAATGAGTTCTTTCTTTAATGCTTTTTATTCACTCATTGGATGGGGTCCCCAGGAAGTTGGAAAAGTGAAAGAAATAAATGGAGAGGACAGGCTTGAATGTGGAGCTCAAGTTATGAAGAACAAAATTGATGCCTCTGCACTTTCATGTATTGTGCTTCAGTTAACTGTTTGAAAACAATTTTTTTAAAAAATAAGAAAGGTTAAATTTACAGAAAAATTGTGAAGCTAATGGAGTTCCTAGGTACTCTCCACTGTTTCCCTTGTTATTAGCTTCTTGCATTACTATGATACATTTGCCATAATTAATGAACTCATATTGATACATTATAATTAGTTAAAATTCCTTCTTTACTCACATTTCCTTAATTAATGGGCTTTCTAGTTCTTGAACCCATTTGGGATAGTACATTACATTAAAATGCCAAGTTTTTAAAGACACCTCTTAGCTATGAAAATTTCTCAGATCTGTCTTATTTATTATTTCATTGTCCATTTTGAGATTAATGGTCAGATGAAAAGTCCCTGAACTTAGATTTTTCATATTCCCTATTTAAGATTAGGCTGGAATTACAGGTGTTGAGGAGGAAGTTCAAAGTAGTAAAGTGTCATTCTTATTACATCATATCAAGGGTGCACACTATCCACGTGACCTGTCTGTTGTTGAAGTTGTCCTTGCTCACCTGGCAGGGATGGCGTTTGCCATGTTCTTCACTGTAAAGTACCTTTCTCACTTACCCCACAATCTACTTTTTATAACTCCCTATGCACAGTCCACACGTAAAAGGGGAAGAGTCATATTCTACCTTCTTGAGTTGGGGAATCTATGAAAATTATTTTGTATTTTTCCATACAGTAGATTTTTATTTTCTCCCTATTTTTATTTATATAAGTATGTGGCATTCGTTTTATTTTCATGTTATCATTTAATATTGTTTCATTTCTTTTATTGCTCATGTTGTTACAGAGTTCACATTGAGATCTCCATTTGTTGGCTCTCGTATTCCTCTGATATGTTTTCATCGTGATGGGATTTTCTTTTTGGAAGTACTTCAAGATATACATGGCTCATTTTGGATATTTCCAGTCCAATCAATTAACATTTAATTTTGCTATATGTTATGCCATAGATCATAATTTTTTAAAATTGATTTCTTAAATATAATTGACATATAATAACCTGCACATTTAAAACTCTACATTTTAGTAAACTTTGAAAAGCATGCATCTGTCAAAACTTTACCACAATTAGGATAGTAACTGTATCCACAACTAAGACAGTAACTGTATCCATCATTCTTAAGAATTTCTTCATGTGAATTTGAAGACTTTCACTCTAACCCCATCCCTCATTCTTTACTTCAACCACTCAAATATTGATCTGATTTTAATCACTATGATTAGTAGTGAATTCTCTAAAAGCACATAAAAACATTTCACTATTCTTAGTAGAACTCAACTACCATTTATAAAATAATGATTGTTTTCTAAGAACTGAATTAAGATTCTGAGGATACCTGTACATATGTAGAGTATTAAGTCTACAATTGGGTTCACAGTAAACAGGTGACAATGTGTAGATGTGATAATTGTACCACAAAAATCTTCTAACTTATTTTCACCTTTTCACTGAAAATTATGTTGACTTTCTAAAAAGGAAATTTGCTCATAGCATTCATATGAGCAACATATTTCAATATCCCCCTATGGCAACATGGCATAACTCTTTCACTACAATTTTATACCTTTAATTGTTGGCTATGAGTATGTTTTAGCCTGGTTTGTGTCACTGTCATCTCACTAAGATTACCTATATCAAAGTACTTATAAATTTTTACATTCTTTTTTTCTGTTTTACTCAGATTGAAAGTATTAAGATTTGTGAGATTTCTAGGATTTGCATTTAAGTTCAATAGTTCTTGAACAAAATATAAGTCATACATGCAGAGAACTATCACTTGAATTATTTTTAAATTGGTCTTTCCAACTCCTCCTGAGTTAAGTCTAGCTACTTTCATGTAGATTGTATCATTTTTGCAGTTTAATTACATTAAGATGTCATAATCAATGGACCACTTTGATTTGGTGATTTCAAAACAAGATATAAAAAATCTACAATATATGAAATTAATCTTTATTAGAAAATGACTGTATTCTACCAAGTTAATTAAAATTCTATAGGATAAAGAAAGCCATATACAAATATTTTCTCTGTGTTTACCATAATGAAAGCTAACTGCACTATTAAACTAGAGCTTTATGAACAATAACATAAAGATGCACAATAATAAAAGTTCTAGAAATAAAAAATGCAGTTCTTTAAAAACTAAATGAAGAAAACAACATATTAGAAATAACTGCAGATAAAGTTAGTGTAAGAAGTTTCAAATGATCCACATGAGAGATTTTGAAAATATCAAAGAGAGGTTAAAAGAAAAAAAGAACAGGAAAAAATGAGAAAGTTAATTGTGTTTAAAACTATTTTTATAATGAACAATGAGATAAAATAGGGTAGAGGTAGTACGAAAATAAATTTACAGAGAATTTTCCTAAATTGAAAAAAACATATATTCTCAAAATCAGGATACAAAGTGAGTTTGTCACTCTATAAAGGAAAGCTAACATTCAATTAAGTAAAACAATGTATGCAAGCATAAGTTCCTTTTAGGAACTTATTCAATCAAAAAGAATAGAAAGCACACCTATAATAATCCATGATTACGTTGATATCCAGCTATGTACAAGTAAGCCACAAGTAAAATAGCAATTAACCAAAACTTAAAAATGTAATAATGCATACTGTGTGTGTGTGTGTGTGTGTGTGTGTGTGTGTGTATAACTTAAGTAAGGATTGAGCCTCTAGCAGATCATTAGTATAGGAGATAAAAGTAATATATACTTATAAATAAGAAAATTTTACATTAAAGAATGAAATGAGGTACATGGAGTAGTGATTCAAAAAAAGGAGTAAATTTAAATAAATATTGGGTAGATCATGCAATAGTAATTTTGATGGCAAATAATGGAGGTATAAGACAAGGCAGAAGTGTATACCTGAGCTAAAATAACATTGGAAAAAGATTGGATTTTAAGATCTTCCTTTTATTGATTAAATTTATACTGTGTAAAGTTAAGCAGCAATAGTATTATTTCAAGTGTAATTGCCAAAAGGGTAAATATATATATATATATATATATATATATATATATATATATATATATATATATTTCAAACCAGAGGAATAATTAAACATCAACTTTAGAAAGCTTGATATATACGTATATGGAAATGCCACAGTGAAACCCATTTTTTGGCACAATTAATATATGTTAATAATTATAATGATGAAAATAAAAGCTTTTGGGAACTGAAATAAAAGAAAGCAAAGAAAGAAATCTTATCATTCAGGTGGATGCAATGTAATTTCCTGAGTCCTTAAGTATAGAGACCCTAACATGTTTCAGAGAAAAAATGAGGTGGTAGCATGAGAAAATATTAACATTTTATCACTTTTTTATTAGTAATTATTAATGTACAATTAATGGGTCTCATTATGACATTTTCATTTCACTGTACATTGTTCACATAACTTCCCCCTTACCCTCTCATGACCCTCCTCCCCCATCTCCACACTCCCCACCAATGGTCTCCTTTCTACTTGCATATCTTTTTGTGAGAATATTTATCTATATATGTGTATCTGATTTTGATATAAGTCCAAACTTTTTGGTAGTGATCTACCTTTTTACATTCTCAGAAGTATTATATGTGTGATCTAGTCTGTTTGCATAATTTCCAGCATTTGGTATTATTACTATTTTTTTATTTTAGCTATTCTGGTAGGTTTTATTTTTTTCTATCTTCCCCGATTTTCCCAACATACTTATAAAGTTGTGCTGTTTAAATTGAGATTGACCTCTCCCCCTTCATCCCATCCTCATTGATCCTCCTTCCCCTCCCATCTTCTCCAATCTTCACTTCCCTCTGCTAGATCCCTCCTTCCTTCTTTCCATTCCTTAAATTGTTCCTTCTACACTAAGTTTAATTGTGCATTTTTTATGTTTCAACTTATGTGTGGGATTTTTTCCTTACTTTAAGTTTGATTCAGCACCACATATGGTGGGAACATCTGGTATTTTTCTTTAGGGGTTTGTTAGTACACTTAAGATGATGTTATCCAATTCCATTCTTTCTTCTTTTTGCTGAAAATGACATTATTTCATTTTTTTCAATTGCTCAGTAGTATTCCATTGTGTATATGTACCATGATTTTTTTTTAATCCATTCTTCTGGTGATGTGCATTTTGGTTGATTCCATATCCTTGCCATTGTGAAAAGTGCTGCATTGACTATAGAAATGCAGGTGTCTCTGTGGTATGACGACTCATCTCCCTTTGGGCATATTCCCAGTAGTGGTATAACTAGGTTGTATGGCAGTTCTATTTTTACATTTGTCAGGTGTCTCCATATTCATTTCCAAAGTAGTTTAACCAATTTGCAGCCCCATCCACAGTGTAAGAGGGTTTCCTTTTCTCCACAACCTCACCAGCATTTGTTGTTATTTGTTTTATTGATCTTGGCCATTCTTAACTGAAGTAAATTGAAATCTCAGAGTTATTTTGATTTGCATTTCCCTAATGGCACGAGACATTGAACATTTTTTTCACAGGTTTCATGGCCTTATGAACTTCTTCATCTGAGAGCTGTCTATTTAGTTCTTTTGCCCATTTGTGTATTGAATTATTTGTTGTCTTGGGAGTTGTTTTCTTGAGTTCTTTGCAGATTCTGGAAATTAATCCTGTCAGGAATATAGGATGCAAAGACTTTCTCCCATTCAGTGGGGTCTTCCTTTATTCCATTGATTGTTTCCTTTGCTGTACAGAAGCTTTTTAATTTCATGTAATCCCACTTATCTATTCTAGTTGCAATTTCCTGAGCAACTGGAGTGTTATTAAGGAAATGATTTGCTATGCATATATGTTGGAGTGTGTTGCCTACCCTTTCTTCTAGTAATTTTAACATTTCTGGTTTTATGTTGAGGTTTTTTATCCATTTTGAGTTAACTTCGTGTATATTGAGGGGTGTGAGTCTGTTTTAATTTTTATGCAGGGTCACTTTTTAAATTTTATTTTTGACTAACATATATTAATTACCTATTAGTGGGTTTCAATATGACATTATTACAATACATGTGTAGTATGCACTGATCAAACCTTTCCTTCAACCTACTCTTAACCCATAGAAATCACTATTTTTCATTCAGGTCAATTTTAATTTATTTATTTTTTATTTTTTGTAATTTAACTTCTCCACATGAGAGAGAAAATGTGGTACTTGTCTTTCTGTGCTGGTCTTACTTCATTTAATTTAATTTCATTTAATGTAACTTATTTCATTTAATATAATGAGGTCTAGTTCCATCTATTTGGCTGAAAATGATAAGATTTCACTTTCTTAATGGGTGAATAACATTGCAGTATGTTTACAAACAAAAATTTCTTTATGCATTCATCCACTGATGGAACCATTGCTGTCTTTTAGGATGGAGGAAGGGGCCAAGAGCCAAGGAATAAAATTGGTTTCTAGAATTGGGAGAAGGCAATAATTACACTGGCAATTGGTTATTGGGCAATTAGTGATTGGTAACTGGGTATTACCAACTGGCAATTGGTAATTGTGGTAACTGGTTATTCAGCAACAAAAAAAACTCATACATTGATTGTCAACAATACTTGATTATTTAATAAATTTCCACCATCAACAATAAGAAGGAAAGCATACAAAATTAGAAAATGCTATTTAAAAAGAAGCTATTATTTATCACATTGCCAAGAAATACAAAATAGGAAGGAAGGTATCTGACAAAACATGTTGAATCAATGGAGAAGAATTGCTTTTGGGATTATACAATCTCTTTGGAGAGAATTTGAAAGCATAAAATAGTTGTGCCTATTTGCATGCTCTGAATCACAGAACTTTTTTCCCAAGTCTCTACATGGTCCTCTGAAACCTGGAGTAAGTGTATGAAAAGTAAAAGGTAGGAAGAAAATTGTTCTGAAGAGGAAAGAGCATTTTTTGGAAATCATTCATAAGTGGAGGAGAAAAGCAGAACTTGTTCAAGCAACTGGAAAAAGCCTGCATCCTTGGTGCTGGGAGGAAAACACAGATCTTTAAGCACCTAGAGGACTCTGAAGTCAGATTTTACACACATTTTTTAGAATGAGTTTGGGATTTTAGAACTTATCCTTCATGCAGTGAGTGGAAAGACATTGGTTTGTGAGTGTCATGGAACTATTTGCATTTTCTAAATGTCTAAACACCTGCACTCTGACTAGATAAAGGTAAAAAAAAATATGAAAATAGTAGTCTCCTTGCAGTAACCCATTCATATATTCATTCAGTCAGTCTAGTCTAGATAAACTTCTCAAGCTTTCATTATACTGTAAAAAGAGACAGTTGGCAGTAAGCACAGCATATAATAACTTTTTCAAGGCTGGTTAATGCTGTAATCATGGAGAAGTGGAATAGAAAGTGTGGAGGCAGTATGGTGAAGACAGGCCAGTGTGATCTGATTACAGTGGCATTTCACTAAATACTAGAAGGAACTGATAGTAAGAGATGGCTAGGGAGTCTCTCAAGGGAGATTTTAAACTTTATTATTTTTTTTATTTTTAAGCCAAAAAAAATTCCTGCAATTAACTGTACTCAGAAGGGCCCAGTATGTAGGGGTGGCAGTGAGTAGCAGTTACAAATACTCATTTGTTCTTTTATTTTCTGGAATTCACTGATCTTTTCACTCTCGCCCCCAAGGAAAACTATTCTCCCAGAAGATGATTTACTACCTTCATCCCATACCTTCTTTCTGGTCTAATTCATTAATGTTTTGATTCTCATTCAGAATAGAATTTCCTCTAGAAGGTCTTCTTGACTTTTAAATAATGATACTTGTTTGGTTTGTGCACTTGCTTAAGATTGTGCCCTTCTCTATCATTACTCTTATCACACTTTATGGTAATGAATTTTCTTGTTTCTTTGAACTAATGTTGTTGTTGTTGTTGTTGTTAGGTGCTATTAAGTCAAGTCTGACTCATAGCGACCTTATGTACAACAGAATGTAACACTTACCAGCACTGTGCCATGCCCGGCACTATTGTCAGTGCTTCTCAGCTATTCATAGGGTTTTCAGTAACAGATTGTTTGGGGAGTGGATTGCCAGGTCCTCCCTAGCCTGCTATTATATAAAGGACTATGGAATCATCTTACTAAATCCTCAGCACTGAAACTCTTGGATAAATAAATGACAATAGAGCTCCATGTATTGAAAGAAAACTTTCCTATTATTTATAGCATTTAAAAAATGTTTGCTTAATAAGGCCGTGGGTTTGATTCCTAGCACAACAAAAGAAATTAAATAAATAAATAGTTTACTTGGAGAAATATATTCCTTAGGAATCCTTCATACTCCTTTGAATTAATTTACTCAATAGTCATTCAGCAATTACTTATTTATTACTTGCAATATACCAGGCACCATGACCAATGTTGATTTTTCAGCGGTGCATAAAACAAATATGATTTCTTTGCTGATAAACCACTTTGGAATTCGGTAAGAAAGGCAGACATAGTGGTGCATTCCCAACTTCTCCCCTAATGACTTCCCGCACCCACAATCCCAGCAGCAATGCTGGAGAAGGCCAGAGGCAGCCTATGCAACTTAGGGAGATATTGCCTCAAGATTTATTTATTTATTTATTTATTTATTTATTTATTTATTTTTGTGGTACTGGGGGTTGAACCCTGGGTCTCTCACTTGCATGCTTTGCAAGTGCTGGACCACAGAGCTGCACTCCCAGCCCATTTTTTAACTTTTTTGAGACATGGTCTCACTAAGTAATGCAGACTGCCTCTGGTCTCGAACTTGCCATCCTCCTGCCTCCCCCTCCTGAGCCACTGAGATTATAGGCTTGAGGCACTGCACCCAGCTGAAGATTTTTTTTAAAAAAAGGAAGGAATTAACTTTGAAAGTGCAGCTCAGTGGTGGTTGTTGTTGTTAGGTACCGTCAAGACTGTATCTGACTCATAGCTACCAAGCGTACAACAGGAGAAACATTATTGTCAGTGCTTCTCTGCTGTTCATAGAGTTTTCATTGGTGGATTTGACCTTTGGGAGTGGGTTGCTGGGTCCTTCTCCCAAGCCTACAGCACCTGGTGTTCCCAGGTGGTCTGCCATCTAAGTACTAACCAGGTCTGACCCTGGTTAGCTTCTGAGATATGACAGGGTGGGATGCCACAGGGGTGTGGCTGCAGGCTTAGTGGTAGAGTGTTTATAATCCTCCCAATACCTCAAAATAAATAAATAAATAAATTAATTAATTAATAAAAAGAGAAAAGAATAAAAAAGAAAGAATGAAAAAAAGAATTCAGTGTAAAAGACTAAATGTCCTCAATATTTACTATAAGATGCTTATAGTTAGAGAAGAAAACAATGAAAGGTTTTGATTCAGGAAACCAAGGCAAGTGTTTACTTCCTTGACTTACACTGTCGGTATAGTCACATTGTTGTTGTTGTTGTTGTTAGGTGCTGTCGAGTCGATATCCGACTCATAGCGACCCTCTGTACAACAGGGGAAACACTATTGTCAGTGCTTCTCTGCTGTTCATAGGGTTTTCAATGGCAGATTGATTTTGGGGAGGGGGTTGCCAGGTGTCGGTATAGTCACATAGATAACACTAAACTCCTTCCCTAAAGGACTCATAATCTATCAGAAGTTATTGACCTTACAGATTGAATGAACTGTTGCCTGATTGTATGACTTGAGTCTATGGGAGTACAGAAAATTAAATGCTCTTTTCTATTAAAAGCTTTAGGAGAATTTACAACGAGAGGTATGTGATATCTAGGTCTCAAGCCCAGGATTAATTTGCTGGGTAAGGTTTCCGTAGAACATTCTAGGAAAAGTATGAGTCAGCCAGGCTTGGTGGTACATGCCTATAATCTCAGCATTCAAGAGGTTGAAGCAGGAAGTTCTGAGCTATAGGACAGCATGGGCTTCATCGTGAAGTAGAGGCCAGCCTGGGAAAAATAGCAAGACCATGTCTCAACCCCCACCACAGCCCCAGAGAAGAATTAATGCCTACAAGTAGATACCTCTATTTGCTTTCAAATTTATTAACCAGCCCTAATATCCATTAATTACTTATTTAAGAAATAGCATCATATTATTTTTTTTAAAGTGATAGTATCTAGTATATACTGAGTGTTGCTATGGAATGTGACTGTTATAATTGGGATTGCAGGTTAAGTTATTTCCCTATTTCAGTCTTTTATAAACTGGCATAAGGGTTACAATTGTCAATATATAACAGGTAAAAAGAATTGCTTCTGTAAATTAATAAAGTACATATAATTTTGTTTTTAAGAAATCTTAAAATCAGCTATTGTATCCTTCCTTTAATTGTCATAAATCAACTTAACTCAAAGTCAATTTAACACTCATCTTTTTTTAGTTCCATGAATTCAGTATGAGTCATATTTATTTTTATTCTATTACATTTAGAAGATTTAACTCTTCAGAGTTCTTTTTCCATCATTTCCATGCTTACTCTGTTAGACGAGGTCAGTGACCATATTTATTCCCCCTGGACAAAGTAAAAATTGCATGCAAAAATGTGTTGATTTACGCAATTTGTAGTTTTTGTCAGGGTTCATGATCTTTCACTGGATTCTCAAAGCGGATCAAGACCCAATAAAAGCTAAAAAAGAACTTGAAATTCCTTGCTTGTGTGTTTGTTAATTCCTGACATCCTTTAAAAGACTCCATTCAAATGTGGACTGCATGAATGCATTAGAAGTGATGTTAAAATATTTTTCTTATATAAAAAGAAAAATCAGATTCAACATTGAAAGTAAATTAATGTAATCCATTAGTCAATAGGCTGTAAACATCAAATCACATTATCATATCAATAGGTAAAGAAAAGGAATTTGACAAAATCCAGCATCTATTCATGATAAAAACTTTGAGTAAATTAAGAACAGAGATGAAATTCAACTTGATATAGTGTATCTAGAAAAATTCTAAAGGTAATACTATGTTTAATTGTGAGAAACTTGAATCTTTAGCATGAAGACAAGAACAAAGCAAGGCTGTCCCCTCACACAACTCCTTTTCAATATCATACTGTAAGTCTTATCAAATGCACTAAAGCAGAATAAGAAGCAAATATATACATACTGAAAAGGAAGAAATAAAACTTTGAAAATAGCATTCTCATCTATGTAGAAACCTGAAGGAACTGACAAAATCTCCTAGAACTAATAAACAATTGTATCAAGTTGCCAGACATGAAATTCAAATACAAAAGTCAATTGCTTTTGTATATTATAATAATGAACAAGTAAAAACTGAAATTCAAAACAAAATAGCATATATGTTGTTGTTAAGTGCCATCGAGTGGATGTCTGACTCATAGTGACCCTATGTACAACAGACAAAACACTAATGTCAGGACATCTCTGCTATTCATAGGGTTTTCAATAGCTGATTGCTTTTTGGGGGTGGGTTGAGAGGTCCTTCTCCCAAGCCTACAGCACTTGTTGTTTCCAGGAGGTCTCTCATCCAAGTACTACCCAGATCTGACCCTGCTTAGCTTCTGAGATCCAACAGGATCTGATGCCACAGTGGTATGGCTGTAGGCACCATATACATTGTTGTTGTTGTTGTTAGGTGCCGTCGAGTTGGTATCCGACTCATAGCGACACCTCA
>VMDO01015556.1:21374-50827 GCA_007922755.1 Pedetes capensis
ATTGTCAGTGCTTCTCTGCTGTTCATAGGGTTTTCAATGGCAGATTGATTTTTGGGAGGGGGTTGCCAGGTCCTTCTCCCAAGCCTACAGCTTCTGGTGTTCCCAGGTGGTCTCCCATCCAGGTACTAACCAGGCCCGACCCTGCTTAGCTTCCGAGATCTGATGGGATCGGATGCCACAGGGCTACCGCTGCAGGCCCATATACATTAGCACTTCCAAAATAAAAGTCTAACAAAGTATGTTTAAGATCTATATAAGTAACTACACAGTTTTGATTAGTAAAACCAAAGAAGAACTAAAGAAATGGAGAGGTTGTCCATATTCATGTACAGGAAGATTCAATATTGTCAAGATGTTGGTTCTTCCCAGCTTGACCTATTGATTAAAAACAATCCCAATAAAAACCCGAGCAAGTTAATTTGTGGATGTTGGTTACCCTATTCTAATGTTTCTATGAAGAAGCCAAAGATCCAGAATAGCCAACACAGTATTATAAGAGAAAGATAATGTTGGAGAGCTAGCTATATAAAACTTGAAGACTTACCAAAAAGCTATAGTAATCAAGACAGTGTGCCATTGACAATATAATAGACATATAGATAAAGGGGCCAGGATTTGGCTCAGTTGGTAGAGCACTGCGCTGCAGTCTCTGAGGTCCCGAGTTCAGTTCCCAGCACCGCAAAAATGGGAGAAGGGCCTGGCAATCCACTCCTAAGGCAATCCCGAAATAGTCAGCCATTGAAAACCCTATGAGGGTCGTTATGAGTCAGATGCCAACTTGGGATTTAGATCAGTTGGTAGAGCACTCCTCTACAGTCTCTGAGGTCCCGAGTTTGATTGCTAGCACTGAAAAACAAACAAACAAACAAAAAAAAATGGGAGAAGGACATGGCAATCCATTCCTGAGGCAATCTCAAAACAATCAGACATTCAAAATCCTATAAGGGTCACTATGAGTTAGACATGATCTGAAGGCACCTAACAATAACAACAACTATAAATGTATAATAAATGTTTCACAATTAAATCAATGTGCACAACTGCTTTTGTTTACTTAAAAACAAACAGAATAATAAGTATATTTCACCTCCAAGTTCTTTTTATTTTTAATTCTATTTTCATCATTCAACAAGCATTTTGTTGTTCTTTCTTATTGTTAGGTTGCCAATGGAGAGTCTGAACTCAACTGCTTGCCACATAAGGATAGGTCTACATTTTAATGAAATCAGCAAAATTGATTCTCAGTGCATTTTCATTATAATTTAAGGCATAGTTGAAGCATGATAAATGAACCTTGTCGCTGGTCATTATACTGAACAGTGATAGGTCACCCATGTTTTTTCATTGCACTTTTAGAACTGCCACAGGGATAGCAAATGCAAAATAAATATATTCCTCGATTAAATTTGTATTTCAGAAAAATTCAATGTGTTAGAAATGTAGAAGTAGCAAACAAATGTAGCTGAGAATACCAGAGCCAAAAAGCCTTATTGATCATCTTTGGCCTATTCTTCATTTTATGACTCAGAACCAATTATGTACACTGAGTGTTTTCTCCAGACATAAAGTTACTGATAGATATTTAAATAGAATATAGGTTGTTCATTTTATGTATTCATTCCACAAATATTTATTGAGTATAGTGTCTAGTCTCTGTACTAAGTACATATTAAATTAAATATGCTCTGAAGATCTATAGACTTAGTGGGAATAAATGACAATTTACTGATAATTGCAATGTAGATTATACAGGATGAGTCCCAAGGAAGGCTATGTACAGGGTCCAACAGGGACAGAGTAGATGCAAACATTAGTCATCTTGTAGGGGTAAAGGAAAGGAACATGAAAGGGATATAGAATGAGAGATTAGTAAATATAATCTAAAGGGACATATGAAGAAAAAGTTGAAAGAACTTTACTCTGACCTTGATGGAAATTGTATATTCAACCAAGGCATAAATAGACTTGGAAACAAAGGAGAATCATTGAAGTATTTTTAGTAGGGAAGTAATACAATAATTCAAAAATACATTTCCTGTTTAGAAAAATGTTTCTGGTTGCTGAATGAAGATTAGATTGACACAGGAAAAGACTGAAAGTGAACTAAACATTAAGGTACATTTGTAGTTATCCAGGCAAGAAATGATGAGGGGCTGGGAATATAAAAATTGATAGCTGACATGGTAAATATTTATTAAGAGTATGGAAAGCACAGAAAAAGGAATAGGCATTTCCCCTTCATGGTTGAGAAGTTAAGTAATGGGGCTCTTCGAAGCAGAATTCCAGTGTTTTTTTTTTTTTTTTTTTTTTTGCTAACCTCATTATACCGGCAATTTTGTAAGTGGGAGTGGATGCCACATGCCAGGGCAAAACAGAAGATTCAGGATAAATATGATGTTTCTGACTAGGTCATCCATTATATTCAGATATGATTTCAAAATAGTATGCATTTTAAGAAGTGAGATTTCAAAGAATTTTGTAATTTGAGGTATGTGACTTAATGGACTTTCTTACAGAATTAGCGCTATGGAAATTTCTCTGCCATTTGGGTTCTCCAATAGAATAGTTGATTGAAAATTAAAATATGCAAGGTAATTTGTCCTATTTGCTAAGAAATATCACTGGCTGGTTTATTTGCTACTAACTTTTTGCAAAAGTTACTATTTTGATGGTAGTTGGAAAAAATCAAGTTTGTGTGGATGTTTTGTGTTTCCTAATAAGAAAGATTTTACATAGGACTTCCAGAAAACAAATAAAAAATAAACGAACAAGACATCTAACTGAAGAGTTATTTTATTTTTTTGTATGAGTTTGCCTCAAAATATGAAATTTACATTTCATATACCTCCTGTATTTTTATCATTATATCTGACAACCCAATTCTTGTGATAGCCATTCCTTATTTGTAGACTTTCTGAATAGAAAAAATCTAAGTTCTATTTAATTTTTAATGTACATTTCTCTTAGGAATCTCCAAGTAAACTCACATAACCCACACTTTCCATCTTGATGGGCTGGCTCCTTATAGCTACCTTCTCTTCCACTCTATTGATAAGCCACTCATTTGTTGGAAAGCAGAGCTAGTAATTATAGTAGTAGTAGCACTCTGCAATTGTAGTAGATAAAAAATTATTCCAAGTATACTAATATTCTTCTTTATCCACTTCCTTTCAATATTAGACAAATGATCCCCACAATTTTAGCTAATATCAAATATGAGCAAAAGTCATTCCCATAATTTATAGCTGAGACTGTGCTATAGCTATAACTATTTTAAATAAAATTAACTGTAATTCAAGGTAAGAAAATGAAAAGGCAATATGAGAAGACTTGATTGTAACTAACATATGAAAATTCATATATATTTTAAATCCATGCAGATTAAGCTTCTGTCTCTTTTATTGTATTCAGAAGTCCACTGCACATAACATCAATAATTATAATATTACAAATATTCATCCTAACATATTGACCATTTTAGGTACAACACAGGTATAAAACACATGTACTTCAAACAATCTAGAAGCTGGAGTTGCATCTCAGTGGTAGAGCATTTGTTTAGCATACAGGATGACCAGGGTTTAATCCCAAGCATTAAATTCATGTTCTTCATTATCATCATGATCATCATATCATCATCATCTTGTCCATATTATAAACACACATGAATTATAAGGCAAATATGACTTAGAAATATAACTCTCTAAATTAAAATGTACATTTTATAAATGAAAATATAAAATAACATTTATATAATCTAGCCCATTCATTTTATTGTTTTTGTTATGTGCTATCAAGTCAGGTCTGACTCAGAGTGACCCCATGTACAACAAAATAAAACACTCCCTGACACTGTGCCATGCCTGGCACTACTGCTAGTGGTTCTCTGCTATTCATAGGATTTCCAATGGCGGATTGTTTCAGGAGTGGATTGCCAGGTCTTTCTCCCAGCCCATTTAACAGTAGGAAATAAATGATTTTGGTTAAATTTAGAAATAAACAAGACAAGATGCTTTTGATGTAGTACATATTAAGAAAGAAGGGATCCACTCTTTTCCCATTAACTCTTTAGGCAACCAGATAGTGTCCTTTTTCTTACTTTTGCCTCTTACCCCCATCTGTACTCTGCCCGGGCATTGATTACTAATCTCAATAGTTCAATTCAAGAATGTTTATTGTATTGTGATTCCTACAGGACACATTCTTACTTTGCATTGTTTTCTCTGTCTGATTCTCTATCATAACATAATAAAATAAGTACATTGAGTTAGGCCCTAGGAACTCTATTGGCTCTCTATAATTGATCAATTGCAGTTAAAAGGGAAAATAGGCCTCCGAACCTTTTCTGGAGCATGTTTTACACTCTATCTTCTTCTTTCCAGAAATGTCTATATAAATAATGAAATGTAGGACATGAGAAGGGATAACTTTATTTATACCCAAGACTAATGGAACTATTCTAATTTAGCCTCTGATAAGAGTACTCTGTATGAGACACTTCTTCATTAGTATTTTGACTCTAACATGCAGTATCTCATAAAATGGAAGCTATGACTAGGAGGGTAGAATTCAGGCATCCGTGAGTCTCTGGTTTAATATTATATGACAGTACCTAAATCTTCACCTGAATGTTTAACTGAAGATGCAGATTCTCATACTATTGAATTTCTTTGATAGACTCATCATAATCATTAATTACATCACCTCCAGAAGCAGAAAGAGAAAGTTAAAATAATAATACAATAATAACAGAACGTCTAGATATCTGAAATATGTTACCAGATACTGGGGAAAATATACTGAAAAATTAAATACTCTTTCAAAAAAGCTCTTATACCTGAGTTTGTGTACATAAACACTAAAATAAGATACTACAGGTAAAACTGGTAATTCAGAGAGCATGAAAATGGTCCCTGTGACTTTGATGGATGTAGAAGGATTTGTAGAACATTTGATAGATATGGAGAGTTTAATAGACAAATAAGCAAAAGGACAGACATATCCATGGTCATAAAGTAGCATAAAACTATTTGAAGAATTTGAGTAGAATTACTAGTTTTGTTAAAACAGGAAAAAGAAAATGCATATTTAATTATGAATCTATGCAAAGCATTAATATTGCATTCGGTAGCTTGATAGACCAGGCAATTAAGACAATTTTATAAAAGTAGTAATTTGTTGGCAAGAAGGTGTCATGGTTATTTATTTAGTACTACAGTTAGTGTGGTATTGGATTCCATCAGATCTTGGAAACTAAGCAGGGTTGGGGCTGGTTGGTATTGGGATGGGAGACCACCTGGGAACACCAGGTGATGTAGGCTTGACAGAAGGACCCAGCAACCCACTCCCTCACCAAAATAAATAAATAAATAAATAAATAAATAAATAGATAGATAGATAAAATAAAAAATAAAAAAATAAAAAATTCAGGCATTGAATATCCTATGAATGGCAGAGAAGTGCTAATAACAGTGTTTCACCTGTTGTACATAAGATAAGTTGCTATGAGCCACACACCCACTTGACGGCACCTAACAAAAACAACCAGTCAGTCCTCTCCTCTGTACATGCAGGTTCTGCATCTATGGATGCAAGTACAATAGATAAAAAATATATTAAAAACATATTAAAAACATTACATCTATACTGGACATGTAAAAACTAATTTTCTTGCCATGATTCTCTAAAAATATAACTATTTGCACAGTGTTTACACAGTATTAAGTATCATAAGTAATTGACAGATGATTTAAATATAAAAGAAGATGTGCATAAGTTATATGCAAACACTTCATTTTATATGAGGAACTTGAGCATTCATGGATTTTGGTATTCATAGTAATCGTGAAACACGTCCTTCATGGATGCTGAGGGATAACTGTATTATATAAAGTGAATTGGGGGGTCAAGGAAACATTAGAAAAATAGAAGCAGAAATATTGGGAAAATACTATATTAGTTTAATAATACAGTGATATTTATGCTGACACTGAAAACATAAAGAGGAAAATGGGTAAGTAAAAATATGAAAGCTTTAAATTGTCAATGGTTTATTTATATGAGGTATATTGTTGTTGTTAGGTGCCATCCAATTGGTGCCCGACTAATAGTGACCCTATGTACAACAGGTGAAACAATATTGTCAGTGCTTCTCTGCTATTCATACGGTTTTCAATGGCGGACTGATTTTTGGGAGTGGGTTGCTGTGTCTACCTCTCAAGCCTACAGTATCTGGTGTTCCCAGGTGGTCTCCCATCCAAATACTCACCAGGCCTGACCCTGATTAGCTTCCAAGATCTGACAAGATCAGATGCCACACAATAGTATGGCTGCAGGTATATGAGGTATAAGGAAAAGAAATAAGACTCTGAGTTTTTGTATGTGAATGACTGAGAGAATAGTAATGCATAACAGAAGTAGGGTGATAAGGATACAAATTCTGATGATGGAGTCAAATGCCATGGCACAAACTTGTAACCTAACTGCCTCCTCATAACAAATTATGGATAACACTTCGGAAAATGGGAATACCAGAACACCTAATTGTGCTAGACTTTATGAGGAATAACATGGCCTCAGGATTGGAGGAAGACTCATTAACAACCTGCATTATGCAGATGACACCACTTTGCTTGCTGAAAATGTAGAGGATTTAAAACATTTACTGATGAAGATCAAAGATCATAGCTTTCAACATGGGTTATGACTAAACATCAACAAAACAAAAATCCTTATTGCTGTGTCAGTAGGCAACTTCACATTAAATGGAGAAAAGATTGAGCTTGTCCAAGATTTTGCTTGGCTTGGCTCTATAATCAACACCCATGGAAGCAGCAGTCAAGAAATCAAAAGACACATTGCTCTAGGAAAAGCTGTGGCAAAAGAACTCTTTAGAGTATTGAAAAGCAAAGATGTCACATTGAAGACGAAGGTGCATCTGACTCATGCCATGGTATTTTCAGTGGCATCATATGGCTGTGAAAGCTGGACATTGAACAAGAGAGACAGAAAAAGAATTGATGCTTTTGAATTGTGGTGCTAGAGATGTCTATTGAATATACCAGGGACTGCCAAAAGAACCAACAAATCTGTCCTAGAAGAAGTACAACCAGAGTGCTCCTTGGAAGCAAAAATGGCCAAACTGCGTCTGACATATTTCGGACATGTAGTCAGGAGAGAACAATCCCTGGAGAAGGACATCATGTTTGGGAGAGTGGCACGTCAACGCAAAAGAAGAAAACCCTCCACCAGATGGATTGACACAGTGTCTGCAACAATGGGCTTAAACATAAATAAGATCGTTTGCCTGGCACAGAATCAGCAAGTGTTTCGATCTGCTGTACATAGGGTCACTATGAGTCGAACTCGACTCGACAGCACTTAACAACAACAACAACTGCCTCCAGAAACTGATACAGGAGCATTGTGAGTTAGAGGCCAGAGGCAGCTTACAGAACTTATTAAAACCCTGTCTCAAAAAATTTAAAAAAGAGAGGCTGGAGATATGGTTTAATAGAGCATGTGTCTAGTATGTCCAAGGCCCTGGATTCAAGCCCTCAGTACTCCAAGGAAAAAAAAAAGTCTGATGATGACAGGTAGTTAATGATGTAGCATTAGACAGTCTGTGTATAAAATTGTAGTGGTTATGATAATGGAAAAGTAAGTAGTGTGGAATATAGGATAATTTAAATGAAAATGGGAGGTTTTTCTGGGCCAAACATGCAAGTTGGGCAAGTACTGGTATAGAGGGGGGTGAAAATTAAATATCTGAAAATAAATTAGATTCATCTTCTCTCTTTATTGGCAGGAAAATGTTAGGAAGATGGTTCCAGTTGAAAATCATCCTTAAAAAAACTGGGTGCATAATTAGGCAGTGTCTTAAAAGAATTGTCTTACCCTTAAGGACATTAAAAGAAATATAAGTATGCTTCTACAAGAAACTTATCTAAAAGACAGAATTTTAAAAAGTAGGTCCTCTCAAATACTTTTATCCCTTCTTGAGCAGAAGTGATCTATAATGAAAAATATTATTCTAAGACATGTCTTACATTACATGGTAATAAAGGAGTAAATACTCCAAGAAGACATGACAGTCCCAAATATAGATATGCCTTAGAGCAGAGCCTCAAAATATAGAAGGCAAAATCTGATATGACTGCAAGAAGAAACAGATGAATCCAATATTATAATTGAAGATTTTACCACTCCTGTGTCAGAAATGAGCAACACCAGTACAGAAAGTCAGTAAGGATATAACTAATCTCCATAACATGATTAATCAAATTGTTATAATGAACATCAATGGAGTAGTTCATCCAGCAACAGCAGAACATACATTCTCAAAGTCATGCGGAACATTTACCATGGCAGGCCACATTCTGGTGCATAAAACACAACTTAATAAATTTTAAAAACTAAAAATAAGACACCCGCTATTGTTATACAATGGAATTAAAGTAGAAATCAATAATGAAGAGATGCATGAAAAATCCCCACATACTTGGAGATTAAATAACATGTGTCCAAGAAACACTGGATCAAGGAAGACCATTCATCAGATTTCTTTCTTGTATATCTTTACATGGTTATACTCATATAATCCTGATCATCCTTATTTCTGTGACTCTTTATACTAAGAACTTTTGATGCTTAGTTAATGAATTGAAGAAATATCATTTTATGTGACAAATTGGTTTTATTTAAAAATGTGTGACAGAAAATCCATCACTTTAGTAATGTACTTACTTTATATCCATCATAGGTGGCCTTTGCTCCCCATAAAGTCATGTAGGCCTAGTTGTTCCCCAGTCATTATAAAGTGATTTTCTTAATCATACAGCTTCATTTTTACCTCGGAAAGAAAGAAAAGATATCTTACCATACTCTTCTTGGTTCCATTTAAATTATGAAAAGCATAATGCTAATTAATGACAAATGAAGAAACCAATGGGCAATATTCTACTATCCTTCCTGCTTAATTCTAAAAGTGACAATTATAGTTTTAATTTCCAGACTATGCATACTTTAAAAATGTTGGCCATATTATATTTCTTGATTGAACTATACACTTATTTTTCATTACAAATCACACAAGAGCTACAGCTCAAATTAGATTTTCAATCATAAAAACTTTTCTATTACTACTATTGATGTAAACATTAAACATTTCAAAATATCCTCTTTCTCAGTTAGTGATATTTATAGTACACAGTTTCACAAGTTCAATGGCCATCATTACAGCAGAGAGCACTGCTATCATGAAGTTTTCAAAAGATCTATTTTCTCCCAAGCCAATGCTATGTTAACCAAGATCTTCAAGGTCATCTCTTTTCATAGAGTATTTATTAGTCACAAGTTATATTTCATTGAAAGCAATATATATTGCGCAGAAACAAAACAGTAAAAGGTTTAGTCAACATAATAAACGTTTAAAAGCTTTATTATTCATGTAGAGTACCACTTAGCTTTAAATGCTTTTCATTTCATATAGGATTTTCAATTATTTTTTGTGTAAATACATAATTGTCAACAAGCTATTTTGGTCTATTTTAAGTAGTAATTCCAAAATTTCCTCAGATTCATTGACAAAAAGTACTCCATATAGCAAATATGCAACAAAAACAAACTTAACAGCTTCAATTCAGGCATAACCTTGTGGCCCTTACCTTTAGGTTAATGTTCTAAAACTTCTGTATCATTTAGTAGCTTTTTTCTAATCTCTTTATAATTCTGGCAAGAATTCTTACTTCAAATATATTTGCTTAGAATTTACTAAGAGGCTCTATTCAATATGAATTTAGAAATCTGTATGCAAAGGGCAATCTCTAGGAATATAGCATTGACTCTATAACATATATTGAGTAAGAATATACCATCTGCTGAAGTTCTCAATTATTTCTAAAGCTCTATCTCATAGTGGCAATACTTCATATCATTACCATTGTTCTTATTTTTTCTTTTCATTACTTCTAAATTGCCCTTATATATTTTATTCACCTCTGTAACCATGACTTCTGGATCCTAGAGCTTGGTCAATGCTTGATCTTGCCTCATCTCTTACATTAAAGAAAATATTACTTGTGGAAACCACAATATGTTTGGTGCTAATATTTCTTATTAAAAACTTTTATATTCAAATATCAGGTTTCCGAACACAGTCATTAGTAGGCATGGGCACTATGGATGCCATAAATGTAAATAAAATCATGCAAGTAAATCCCAATTTTAACCATTTTCACAAGAAGATTGTGCTTCTTAATTTAAGAATTATACAACTTTGTTTCTTAATAAATTAACAAAAGATTTTATAAATCATAGGAGATTATCCTACATATCCAGCTTACCACTGTCTTTGTCTGATTTGCTCTTCCATTTGTTTACTTCCATCACTTTGCACTTTTTCATTTTACCCAAGGATACTATGAATGTCTAGAAATGTTAACTAGCATTTCTAATAATTTTTGACATTGTGTGAGCCTTGAGGAAAACTTTGATTGTGTACTCTATTTCTAGATTAATAATGATTTTTACTTATGCAATTTGACAAATCATTGGTGTGTGAAAATGATAGCTACCTTATTTATTTATTTTTCTTTGCATTAGGGGGAATGTGCTAGATATGAATGCACCTGAGCCTGAGTTTCATTTCTCTGATTTCTTGCATCTATCTTGCTGTTGGAATCTATTTTTCCTTTCTTTTAATGTCAGTAACTGCTTACGATTCTGTTTTTATATCCTTTGACCTAAACTAATTAGTTTTCTTTCTGGCTAATACTACAATAACTATTATTTCTACTATTTCCCTTTTGAATGATGCAAGTATAATAAGGAGTCCCTTGAATTATATTTGAACTATATAACCTGATAAAAATGGGAAATCTTGAGGACTGAGTAAAACTTATATTATGCTTGTGATGTAATTCTCCTAATGTGTTTCTCATCCTACAGCTCGCTAGGTCTTCATAGGCAATCTCCAACCTCTTAAAAGATATTTTGATGAGAGCAGACATTGCAGGGAGTGTAAATTTGAAGTTGGAGGATTATCTCTAGGGTTGATCTAATGAAATTACTTATCTGAGCCAAAGTAATACAAGTAATTCAGGAATAGTAAAACATTTCTAATTTTAAATTCAGAAGCATTCAGGTGTGAGTTAGATTACTGGCTACAGCACTTAGATGATCCTCTTATCTCCCTTCACTCTTTTTTCATTTTTCTTTATTGGCCGACTTAACCCAGGGCCTTGCACATACTTTACTAGCACTCTACCAATAAGCAGCCCCCTAACCCCCTTTCTAATTTTTTATCTCGATATGAAGTCTCACTAAATTACACAGGGTGCCTCTGGCCTTGAACTTGTGATCCTCCTGCCTCTGCCTCCTGAGTTCCTGGGATGACAGACAAGCACCACCACACCTGGCTCATCCTTGATTTTTAAAGCCTGATCTTTTAAAAATATACTTCAGAAATCCATGTGCTCAGAAGCATTTGGTTTATTAATTTTGAAAGACTATTACATAGAGTTTTTGAGTGATAAGTTCAGAAATATCAAAATCTGAGATATAAGCACACAAAGCAAAGAACTAGACAAAATATGTGACAATGAATCAAACTGAATCATGGGCAAAAGAAAGACCATAATCTAATGAGAAAGTCATAATATTAGTTTTTAAGTCTAAACCTTCACTCAACGCGACCTTATTGTGGAAGGTGGGCAGAGAGTAAAGAATTGCCTATTTCTTCCTAAATTACACATTGCAATGTACATAGTTGTAAGATTTTATCTTTGTTATTCATTACTGAGTCCTTCAAAAGAAAAAGAGAATATGGATTTTACAGATATCAAACTAAACTGTACGGTCATGGACCTAATTCAATTTCATGGACCTCAGCAATAAACTAAACTAACTTTTCAAGATACTATCCTTTCTTTTCCTTTGCTCCCTCTTACTTTTCTTTCCTACCCTCCTTCCTTCCATGTTTCCCTGTATCCCCCACTCTCTCTTTTCTCCCCTTTGAGATGTATAAATAGCATTTAGCAGAGTAAGCATGATATGTCTTCATTTGTTAGAACCCAAATTTCCATCTAACATTCCTTATTTTAGCGTGTGTGTGTGTGTGTGTGTGTGTGTGTGTGTGTGTGTGTGTGTGTGTGATGTGCATATCAAAAGATACATTACATTGGGAAAAGCTTTTGTAAAAGGCCTGTTTAAAGTATTGAAAGCTAAATATGTCACATTGAAGAAGAAAATGTATCTGACTCATGCCTTGGTATTTTCAGTTGCATTATATGTTTGTGAAAGCTGGACAGAGAATAAGGGAGACAGGAGAAGAATTGATGCTTTTAAATTATATTGTTGTTGTTAGGTGCCATCAAGCGACCTTCATAGTGACCTTCTGTACAACAGGGGAAACGCTATTGTCAGGGCTTCTTTGCTGTTCACAGGGTTTTCAATGGCAGATTGATTTTTGGGAGGGGATTGCCAGGTCCTTCTCCCAAGCCTACAGCTTCTGATGTTCCCAGGCGGTCTCCCATCCAGGTACTAACCAGGCCTGACCCTGCTTAGCTTCTGAGATCTAACGGGATTGGATGCCACAGGGCTAAAGCTGCAAGCTTTAAATTATAGTGCTAGAGAAAATATTGAAAATACCATGGACTGCCAAAAGTACCAATAGATTTGTCCTAGAAGTACAACTACAGTGCTCCTTGGAAGAAGGATGGCTAGACAGTGTCTTCTGTATTTTAGGCATGTTGTCAGGAAGGACCAATCCCTGGAGAAGGACATTATGTTTAGGAGACTGGTAGGGACTAGTTGGAATGACACAGTAGCTGCAACAATGAGCTGCAGCATAAAAAGATCACGTGCCTGCCACAGCATTGGACAGAGTTTTGCTCGGTTGTGTATAGCATCAATATGAAAGGATCCAATGCTGTGGAACCTAACAATGACAATGTACATATCTAAAGACACATACTAATGTGTAATACATAGGATATAGTTTAATATTATCATAGTAATAATACTGATAAAATACTGTCATAAATGAAACAGTTGTATGTTAGCTTGCCATAGCCGTGACAAAAATACTTGAGAAAATAAAAGAAAGAAAAAAATATTTTTTATTTATTTATTGTTGTTATTATTTTTTAGATAGGGCCTCATTATGTATCCCAGGCTACCCTAGAACTTGCAAAACTTGTGTCTCAGCATCTTGAGTACTGAAGTTCCAGGCATGCACCATACCCAGGTGAAAAATTTATTTTGGCTTATCATTTCAAAGGTTATGGATTGTAGTCACTTAGCCCCAATGCTTTTGGGCCTCAGTTGAGGCAGTGCATCACGGTAAAATACATAGTATAGGGAAATTTTTCACCACATGGCAGGTAGGAAGCAAACAAAGAGAGACAGAAAGGGCAGGTATTCCAAGGGAACTCTGCTCCCAAATGCTCCCGAATGAACTAACTTCCTCAAACTAGCCCCACCATTTAAATATTCCACCTCTTTCAAATAGCATCAGAGACTTGACACCAAGCTTTTCATGCACAGGCTTTTGGGGGACACTACCAAGTCGTACCTGCAGCCGTAGCCCTGTGGCGCCTGATCCCATCAGATCTCGGAAGTTAAGTAGAGTCAGGCCTGGTTAGTACTTGGATGGGAGACCACCAGGGAACACCAGAAGCTGTAGGCTTGGGAGAAGGACCTGGCAACCCCCTCCCAAAAATCAATCTGCCATTGAAAACTCTATGAACAGCAGAGAAACACTGACAATAGTGTTTCCTCTGTTGCATATAGGGTGGCTCTGAGTCGGATACCCACTCAATGGCATCTAACAACAACAACAACCAAATCATAGCCAATGGCTTATAAACCAAGCATCTAATGCTAACTTGATCATTCTTTAGTACTGATGTAAACTGTTTTTAACAAGGAATAATAGATTATGCATTCTAGTCTGTTATTACTCCTAAATTTGTTTAATTGTCCTTATCTTCCAATTATGTAAAGTTTGTTACCTGCTCTTTGCTATACTGGCACAGTAGGAGTAAGTAATTACACATTTATACAGTTTTTATTGTAAATAATTCACAATTTAGCTGGAAAAAACAAGTCAGTAACTACTACTTGATTCAGGCTTTAAGTAGAATTAGAGCTATTATAAGGAAAGATGAAGGGAAAAGAAATGGACTTCAAGGTTTGGAAATTGTTAAAAAACAGAGAATGACTTGATGGTTGTGTTGCATTAGAGAGTAATGAAGGAAAAGTCCTGCTGTGAGATAAAGGGGAGACTGGAGATGGTGGAGCACTCTGCACACATATTCTATGTCCCCATCAAGGAGGGTCTGAGCAATCAGGCTGAGAGGTGAGTAGATATGTTTCTATGCCAAGAGGAAAGAAATTCTGATCAGACGGAAGGAAAAACTTCAAGAGACCTATTGTACAATAGGGTGACTATAGATAATAACAATGTTTTGCCATCTTGAAAATTGATGAGGGTACATTTTGAATGTTCTCACAAAAAAGGGATGTGCGGTAATGCATATATTAGCTCAATTTAGCCATTCTACAATTTACAAACATTTCAAAATATTATCTCGTATATAAAGAATATGCACAATTGTTCTTTGTCAAAGTATATGAATAAATTTAAAGAAAAATAAAGCTGACAAAAAGAAGAAACAATCAGTGGCACATGCCTTTAATCCCAGCAACTCAAGACACAGGAGCAGGAGGATTGCAAAGTTTGAGGCCAGAGGCAGCTTGCATAATTTTGTGAGACTCTGTAAAAAATGGCTGGGGAAATAACCCAGTGGTTAAGCATTTGCAAAAAGCATATGTGAGATATGGATTCAATTCCCCAGTACCCCCAACCAAGAGAAAAAAATTAAAAACACAGCCTAAGAAATAGGCTAAAAAAACACAGCCTAAGAAATAGGCTAAAAACAAACACAAAGACATCTGGGGAAAATGGGCATGCGCAGGATTTAGGTCCTATTAGTTCTACTTTGGTGCTGGGATTTAGCTCAGTTGGTACAGCACTGCTTTGCAGTATTTGGGGTCCAGAGTTCTATTCCTGGCACTGCAAAAATGGGAAAAGGATGTGGCAATCCACTCACAAGGCAATCCTAAAACAATCAGCCACTGAAAACCCTATGAGGGTTACTACAAGTCAGACATAACTTGAGGGCACCTAACAACAATAACAGGTCCACTTTGGTCATTCATAACAGTTATTGCTATTCAACCATGAAGATTTTTTCTTTAGAGGATGGACTTGATCCACCCTGAATCACATAGAAGCCAGTATTCTAGGATGTCTCTATTCACCCTATTCATTACTGGCATATGGAATGAATCCCTTTTGTCACGTTAGGGATAAGGCATCAGTTGTACAGAAGAAAAAATAGAATTCATTAAAGTTAACTGTTTTACTTGCAGAGGTATAGATATACCATTTTATTTTTTTTTCTGGATGGATAGGATATTGATTATACAAGAGTAGAAAATTACCTCCCTAAACAGAATTTGTGGGGCTGGGATTTAGCTCAGTGGGTAGAGCACTGTGCTGCAGTCCCTGAGGCCCCAAGTTCAATTCCCAGCACTGCAAAAATGGGAGAAGGGCCTGGCAATCCACTCCCAAGGCAATCCAGAAGCAGTCAGCCATTGAAAACCCTATGAGGGTCGCTATGAGTTGACTACCGACTCGACGGCACCTAACAACAACAACAAAACAGAATTTGTATACTTTTCTTCCTTGTATTATGGTCTGCAGATCACCTCCAGCAAAATCTGTGCATTCTAGAATATTTGGACTGTTCTGCTAAAATTTGCTTAATAAAAATCCAGATCAGACGAAAAGAAGCTGTGTTTTTAGCAAGCATCTTGGATTTATCTGTTTCGCAGCAAAACCTGAAAGACAAATGTATAAGATGTATTCATCTGAAAGCCAGATGTGGTGGCACATGCCTATAATACCAGTGACTCAGGAAGCAGAGGCAGGAGGATTGCAAGTTTGAGATCAGAGGCAGTCTGAGTAAATTAGTGAGACCCTATCTCAAAACGTTAAAAAAAAAAATGGGCTCAGGGCGCAGCTCAGTGGTACAACACTTGCAAAGTTTGCAAGCACAAGGCCCTGGGTTTAACCCCCAGTACTTCAAAAAGAAAAGAAAAGAAAAGGAAAGAAAAGAAAAGGAAAGGAAAGGAAAGAAAAGAAAAGAAAAGAAAAGAAGTACTCATCTAGATAACCTTGTAAATTTCAACAATGAAACAACAAATGCTTAATAAGCCAAACTAGTTATGTTACTTTTCCTTTACAATAGGGTTTACATCACTGAATGAAGGGATATGCTCTAAGGAATGCATCATTTGGTGATTTTTCAAACATCATACAATGAACTTATACTAACTAAGATGTCTACAGTCTCACTGGGTAATATAATATTGGACCACCTTCACATATGCAGTCCACCCCAGTTGTCATTATGTTGCACATGGCTGTATTTAGTTTGATTCATAGCTCTAGAAAGACACTGAATGTATTGGCTGAGATAAAATTTACACATTGTGTTTAACAGTAACACAAATATGTGTACACATTTAGTATATGTACTTGCACAATATTAATATACTAGTGACATGACTATATTGTTTCTTTTGTTAACTACTAATGCTTTGTTTCCTAGTAGGTAGAGTGCTTGCTCTGCATACTCTGAGGCCCTGGATTCAATCCCTAGCACCATAAAACAATGAGAAGAGCACTCCCTAAACAATTTTGAAACAATTGGCCATTGAAAACCTTATGGACAACAAAAAGCACTGACATAGTCCCAGGCATGACACAGTGTCAGGGCATGTTTGTTCTCTTGTACCTAGGGTCGCTATGAGTCAGACCTGACTCAGTGCTACCTAACAACAACAACAACAATGCTGTGGACTAGATGATGTGGAGAAGTCGGTGAGACATCCAGTGTGCCTCCTGACTGGATCCACTTTAGCCTGCTAATGTTATGTCACTGTGTTAGTCTAATTCATTCTGCTAATGCATTGTTGTTGTTAGGTGCCTTGGAGTCAGTATCTGACTCATAGCAACCCTACATACAACACATGAAACACTATTGTCAGTGCTTCTCTGCTGCTCATGGGGTTTTCAATGGCGGATTGATTTTTGGGAGTGGGTTGCTGGGTCTGTCTCCCAAACCTACAGCACCTGGTGTTCCCAGGTGGTCTCCCATCCAAGTACTAACCAGACCTGACCCTGCTTAGCTTCCGAGATATGACAGCGTTGGATGCCACAGGGCAATGGCTGCAGGCCTGATAATGTATAGTATAACCCTAATAGAGTAGTGTCCACTGTAAGTGCTGATAAAGACTTGTTAAATTAAATTGAGCTTGATTTTTCCCTCTGGCTCCGAAAAATAAAGTGATGTGCCACTGAGGGCTGTGAAAGAAAGATAGCTTTCTTTTCATAGCTTTTCAACAAGGGCCAGATTCAGGTTATATCTTGTTCTACACCACACTCAGAGCAATAATAATCAAGCTATATCTCAAAATTTAAATAATAATACTATTTTCATCATATTCTGAGCCATAATAAGACTACATCTTAAAATTTAAATCATGTATCTATTTTCTTTCATTTTCCTTATATGCATGCTCTGTAGATTTTTACCTTCCTTTACTTTATTCTTTCTTCCTAAAATATCTTTCCTCTTGCTACATTCTACCCTTTCCTTTTCTTTATCTTAACTGTGGTATGGTATGGACACTTCCCTGATCTTTTCAGTGGGAATTTATATTTTCATACTATGACTATCCATAATATGTTTTCATATTATATCTTTTATGACATAAATATATATCTTATTTTTTATGTTTATGGGCATATAGTTCCATCTTTGTATATAAATATAAATCAGAGACTGATTCAGTTAACTTCCCCAGCATACAGGTATGTATAGGAGTTGTTAAATAATATTTGTCAGAATTAATGAATGAATAAATGACTAAGAAAGCTAGTTTTGGTAGGATCATGTAAGAGCAGATTCCTTTTTACCTGTCACTGTATAAACAACAACAAAGAAAACTTTTACTAGAAAAAAATTTTTTTTCTAACTGTACACAGAAGTAATCTATCAGTCCTGAAAATAAACTATCTTAAGTTTGAAAAACACCAATGGACATTTTTGAGATCTTCATTTGGCATAGAATCCAGTGTAACAGATAAAGAAAACACCATGGCTGTAGAACAAATTTAATTCTATCTTTATGACTCATTGATGTTCCATTTAAATAAGTACTTCCGCATTTGTTTTAATTATTCTTTCTAGATGTTTTAGAGATAGTTAAGAAAATGAGTTATAGTGCTTAAAAGTCTATAAAAGTTAAAAACTACTTTTCAATGAACTATAAGATTTTATTACAAGAGTAGAAAGTGGGAAACGAAGAACATGCTCTCTTTTTAAATGTATTTGAATCTATCATCAGAGCCACTGTATGAGATATGCTTGATCTATTAACAGGCATAAAAATGAGTGAAAAAGTAAAGTTCAGTGAACCTCAGCCAAGTATCCAAATGACTCTGAGAAAAAGTCTGATACTTTTAAAACTTCCTTTGAAAACAAACATTTGGTCAAAAATTAATTTCCAATGAATATTCTGCCCTCTTTTGCTTGAATGCCAAAAATTAATCAGTAACTTATTCTCTGAAGTAAGTGGTTGTTGAGAGTTGTATTATGGAACTAAACACCACAAAAGATAAAATAGTGTTGCTTTACTAGACTTTTTTTCTCAGAATTTGCTCTGTCACATATTACGCTTTCTCCTTACCCAATTCAGATTATGACACCCAGAACTAACTTTTTTACCATAATTAATTATGGGTCCTCTACACCTCTATGAGTTCTGGAATCCAGAAAGTAAGTTGATTTTTCACTTTTGGTTTATATTCCTCATTTCAGGTAAGAGATTTGTACTATTTTTCTGGTGAAATACCAACAAATGAGTCCCATAAACTGTCTAAACATATTTGATAAAACCGAGAGATAATCATGCAGCCAAATAAATAGATTTGTTCTGTCTGTCTCTTTTAATCCCTAAACACAAGGATAAGAAAACAAAACAAAAATCTTATTCTTCTTACTGCATAGTAGCCTTGTTGTTGTTGTTGGTGGTGGTGGTGGTGTTAGATGCCTTCGAGTTGGGTCTGACTCATAATGACCCTCGTAGGGCTTTCAATGGACTTAGCTTTAATAATCTATCTATCTATCTATCTATCTATCTATCTATCTATCTATCTATCTATGCATATATATGCATATATATATATAGCTTCTTTTACATCTTTACTGAAATGTGCAAAACCTTTAAACATTTTAAAACATACAGAAACTGATACAGCAAAATGCAAGTTATCCTTCAGTGTCACTGTTTGGAAAGAAACTTAGGAAGCTCTTGTACATATTATGTCTGAATTTGCTTTCAAATATGCATAAATTCACATGGCGTTTTGGTAAATGTCTTTCCCTAAGAAGATGCAATGAATTTCAAGAGGTGTATGATTTGGCAATTACTAAAGAAATTATTCATTTCTCATGTATAAAAAATAAATAGTTGCATTAAATACATGTAATCTGTCAGACTGTGACTTATGGTTGCCTTCAGCAATAGCAATATATGTGCAATGCTCATTCAATTTAATAATACATTTTCAATAATATATAAGTTAGGTAATGAATTTGTGTTATATGCTGAAACTTAGAAATAACACTTTCTCTCCTGCTCTTCTTTATCTGTATATTCTTCTCTTTCCTCTCCTGCCCTCCGAACCTTTTCTCTCTCTCTCCCTCTATCTCTCTATCTTGATATATTTTTACACATATGTATGTATGTATATACATATACATATATATGTGTGTATATATACATATGTGTGTGTATTTTAGTGGAATACTGAGCACTGAAAAAGAGAGCAAGAGAAATACCTCATTGAAGTCAACATAATTTGGAAAACAAGAAGGTATTGTGCCCAAAGAAAAATAGTTTCCCAAGAGAGCAATAATTTTCATGGCAAATAATCTGTACAATATTTTTGTTTTTTTAAACTTAAAACTCTTCTACCTCTTTAATACTATTTTATCCTTGTAAACTTCTGTGAGGATTTTAAGTGTTATTTTGACAATTTAGCATCTTTCTTTGTTGTTGTTTTTACAGTGACAAGTAAAAGGGAATCTGTTCTTACATGATCCTACCAAAACTAGCTTTCTTAGTCATTTATTCATTCATTGATTATTCATTCATTCATTTTGACAAATATTATTTAACAACTCCTATACATATCTATATGCTGGGGAAGTTAACTGAATCAGTCTCTGATTTATATTTATATACAAAGATGGAACTATATATATGCCCATAAACATAAAAATAAGATGAAGGTCCTTTGAAATAAAATGATTGACCAATTCACATATGAGGTAGTAATGAGCAGTATATTTAGAGAATATACTTTTCTTGATTTCAGTTCGCTATTCTTTCTACAGAACAAATGAACAGATGATCTTAGTATGTTAGCTTCCCTCCACCTATTTAATTTTGCTGATTTCATTACTTGTTTTATTCATGTTTAAATGTTCTAAGGGCTAGACTTTAGCTCAGTTGGTCTTAGCTCTCCATGGCCTTAGATTTGATTCCCTAGTAACACACACACACACACACACACACACACACACACACAGAGTGGATGTGGCAGTCCATTCCTGAAACAGTTCTGAAATAATCAGCTGTTGAAAACTCTATAAGGGTCAGAATGACTTGGACCCTTTTAGACAACATCTAACAACTATAAGTGTTCTAAATTCTTCCTTGTCTCCGTCCTATACAGAAATAAGTAGGAAAGGAGATCTTTCCTGCCTTAGGGTCAAAGATGAAGGCATAATTCTCACTTTAATCATTTAATGATGTTAAATGCTGAAATGACATTTCAATAAGGAATTGCAGATCAGCATGCAGAGGTTAAACAAATAAAATGTGGGAAATTCAGGTGACAAAACAGATTTAAAAAAATAAGGCAGGGGAGGGAAAAGCATATTCAAATCTTGAAACACAAACTGTAGTTTTTAGGATGATCACTGCTGAGATTTTTGTAAGTAGGAAATGAAAACTGGCTTTTGTAAACCAGGTACACTCGAATGGCTTAAAATACGTTTCAAAATATTCTTAATATAGAGTTATCTTGGATGAAGACTGAGAATATATTTGTATTTATTTGTGAAGGAAATATTTAGAATTATGGAAGGCATACAAATCTTTATATGGGGCATAGTACAATACAAGCAACATCAGTTTCAGAATTAGAGAAATAGAAGCCTTAATCCCAATTCTAGCAGTTACCAGTTAGGTGTTCTTAGAAAGCTGAGATTCAATTTTTCAACTGCTAAAATGATGAAGAACTAAGGTAAAATTTAGATGAATTAAGGTATGCAGATGTTTATAAATATGCATGCTCAGTATTCTCATCTTGTTTGCTGAAGTTTCAACTTTGCTGTTCCTCACGCCATCATTTGTAGATATTATCCATGAGTTTCCTTCTCTTCTAGCTTCATGTTGAGTTCATGACATGGAAGATGTCATCAGAAGGGGGAGTGGGAGAAGAAATGTGTCCATAGCTACCTACCTCCAGTTCTCTCCCCACTGGGTTGCCAGGGACCATATTTCTGACTTGAAGGAAGACCTTGATGTCTTGTCAAGTGGCACTAGACGACCCCATAATTTAACATTTTGCTGGACCCAGGAAATCTTTCTCCTCTAACCCATTCAGACCAAGGATAGTAGGGGCTTTCCTAGTGAGATCATTTCCAGACTGCTTCAACATTACTTGTTGGATTTCCTTATTTTGGCTCACACCTTTATAAATGGATATATATTAAACTTTTTTCAAGTGTCCCTTTTCAACATGCCATCTGTTCTCCAAACAGGTCACAGATCAAATCATTATCATCATTATAACTATTAAAGGATCTTATTGAATGCATGCCAAATTTAGGTATAAGGGAGACTCATAGTAATTACCTTGAGGTTGAAAGAGCTGTCAAGTGGCACATACGTATGCAGAACAGTTTTGTGGATGATTATATAAAGTGTCAAATGTCATAAAGGGACTCAAAAGTGCTTACATTTGTGGAGAAATATATTCAAACACCAAATATTTATATTTAATAAGGAATTATTCAAAATTTCACAAATAGCACATATCTACTGACCTCTACAAATAACTGAAATGTAAAAAATAAGTATAAATAGCTTTTACCTTTTCAATTTTTTGAAAATTAAGAAAATATTTTATTATGTCTTCCTGAAAGTGCTGAATATAGGTCTTGCTAAGAGAGTCCTCTGTGAGGAAGGCAGCAGCAAACCGGCTGTGAGCACACCTATCTGTCCTAGTAAGGACCTGCTACTCCAGCAGTTGATTCACTGATGGAACCAGATGCCCAGATAAACAGTAGTAAGCAAACTCATAAGGAGGAAGCAATTGCATGGCAAAAAACACGATACTAAGTAATGGATACTGAGGGTTAATTGAAATGTTTTGGTGAAAGTTAGGCAATAGAATGGTACCAAAACATTTTTAATTTAGAATGCTACAAACCACATCTGCTAAATAAGTAGCCCGAACACAATTAGCTAGTAATCTGATGTTTTACAGTGACTTTCTCTGAAGCAGTTTAACATATCTTACAGAAAATCAGTTGATTCGCTTTTATAAAGCCAGGGCAAAGGAAATTAGAATGAGGGATTCTCCTCCTAGTAAATGTTGAGAAGATGAACATTTGTTTTCTTGATGTTTCCTATCACTGAGATTTCCAATAACCTATGGTTTCAGGCAGTTCTCTCCTTCTACCTCATTTGGTCTACCCAAGTATTGGGATTGATTGCTGCAGGTTTAATACAGCTACAACAAATGGCTTGTAGATTGTTTTGTAATCAAGTCTTGCTTAAAATGTCTATTAAAGTTTGCTCCAGGAATCAGAATGTCAAAGTACCTAAGAGTAATGACTTTCTCCAAATAAGGTATAAAAATTCCAAGATAGCACAGTTGTTGTTCATTCCTGAACTTACTAAAATTAATAAAGGACAAGTTGAAATGAAACATTTTGAGGTATTTTTAAAATAGATACCATTGTTTTTAATAGTCACCATACAGTGCAATAACACACCCAGAACTTGTCTAACTGACTTAATAACGAGTGATCAACCTTTCCTTATCCCTCCCTCCACAATACTCTCTCCAGACTCTGGTAATCAAAATCCATAAGATTTTTTGAGACTTACAAAAGTAAAATTTGTTTCAAATATCCATTGTTAATATAAAGGAGGACAGAAACTCCTGAGATTCTTTTGTTGCTGAGATTCACCATCCATGCACATATATTACAATATAGCAGTCCAAGACACTCAAACTTCCATCACATTCCCACAGTTTAAGATAATTTGAGCTTTCTTATCTTTTAAGATCTAACTTTTGGTATTTAAAGTAAAAAGTGAAAACAATAATTTGAGCTCAATATTTGGTGATCTTACTTCCAATTGATCTAGATTTGTTGCCTCTGATGATAGTCTGTGTGTTGTTTTATGACTTTCTTTGACCTTCACTAACATAATTAACTTCAAAAAGCATAAAAATTAATTTCTCATCTGAAAACATCAGTTTACCATATCTTAAATGTTCTCAGCATAAAAGCAATTACATTAGTGAAAACTCTGTAGTTTTTAGTGAAAGACCTAAAAATATAAAACTGACTCTTTTGAATAGATTGATTGAGTGAGAAGAATTCTATAAGAGTGAGAAAATTTTGAAAAGCATTCTACTAAGACAGCCCAATGGATTTGGGCTGATGCAGGATGGACTGATCTATTGTAATAAGCCTAAGGGCAATTATCACTTGCTTGCTCTTACCAAGAGAATATTGGTACAAATTTACATCTGTTCTCAAAGAATCTGAAACAAATACCTTAGATTTCATTCAGTAGGCTTAAAAGTATATTAATATAAATGAATATTTCTAAATGTACTTATTTATAAGAGTATGTCCAAGTATATTTCATGGATTTTGATGTAGCTGGGAATTTGAAAAAAACGGAAGTATGAATATTAATTGAAACTTAAGCTAAGAAACAATAAGATTCAAAGAGGACTAGGATCAAAATGTTGAACAATATTTTTCCTGGTTTAACAACTTACATTTAAATATTCTTTTTAATATGGCTGGTGTTTTGACTAGCACATTAAAAGCTAGTTTGCATAAATATTCAAGAGAAACAAAGGCGAAAATTTTCTTTACCTCAATAAGTTTTCTAGTTATTGTAAACTCAGAATCAAAGCAAAGCAAAAGTAAAAAAATGAGCAAAAAAGCAACACAAAAATGCTTTTGTAATATTTGAATGTGAATATATGCATGTGGCAGGCAGAGGCTGTGGAAGTCAAATTCTCCACCAATCTCTGAGAAGACAGGGAAGTGGTTGTGAAACAAGTTACATAAATTGCAAGGTAAAATGTAGCATTATTCCTGTCACTGTATGCTATAGTTCAGATCTGGAATATCCCTTGAAGGCCAATGTGTTAAAAGTCCCCAGCCCATGGCACTATTGGAAGGTAGAGTAACTTTAAGAGGCAGAGCCTAGTGGGAAGTCTTTGGGTCACGGGCGGCAAGTCCTGTAAGGGGAATGTGGAATACTGGTCCTTCCCTCTTCCTGTCTTTTGCTCCTTGGCCATGAAGTGAACAGTTTTACTCAGCATGTGCTGTCCGCATGATGTGCTGCCATGCCATACTTTCAAAAGCAATGTGGCTGAGAAATCACTGACACCATCAAAATAATGAGCCAAAGTAAACCTCTTTTCTTTATAAATTGATTTTTCTGAGGTAATTGCACAGATATGGACATCTAACTAAGACACTATGAAAAATCAAAATATTCTTCATTAAATTATATAAAAATAGAGGAAAATTATGTGTGATTTAACAACTAGTCATTTTGCTTCAAGCACATATTTCTACCTAGTTATATTTCTGCTTATCTATTTGATGTTGTTTATTTTGATATGCACAAACCTTTGCCTTTTATAGCACATATATTTCTCATCACATTTAAGTCATATGTTATTTTGGCCATGGTTAAAGGTTTTAACTAATTAGTTTCCTTTTTGATAACTTGGTATATATGGTTATTTTAAATCAATGTTAAAATAGAAATATACAAGTTTGTGGCTTTTTTTGCTATTATTATTATTATCATCATCATTTTAGTGCCTGGTCGTATACCTCAGTGCATTTGGTGATAGAGGGATTGGGACAAAAGAGAATAAAACTAGAGAAAAAGAAATATGGCAACACATTTTTACCAAATATATTTATAGATCAAACTACCTTTGTTTCCTTTAACCAACCTAAAATCCCATTATTAATAATGGTATTATTTGAGTTGTATAAAATTACCATTTTGTTATACTTTTGTATAAGAACAATGAGTGAAAAACTAGAAGAAGATTTTGAATAAAATTTCTGAATTACCATTTTGGTAGGTGGAAAAGAGTAAATTAATAGACATGTAACAAAAACCATTCCCTCCAGGGCTGCGGATATAGCACAGTAGCAGAGCATTTGCCTACCATGTGAAAGGTCATGGGTTTAATTCCCAGTATTGCAAAAAGTTAAACAAAAATAAAAAATCATTCCCTCCTATTTTCTCAATATTTATATTTCTTATTTCGGGGCCTTGAATTTTTTTTTTTTTTTTTTTTTTTTTTTTTTTTTTGCTACTGGGGGTTGAACCTGGGGCCTCACGCTTGCATGCTTTGCAAGTGCTGGACCACTGAGCTGCACCCCCAGCCCATTTTTTTTTTTTTTTAACTTTTTGAGACAAGGTCTCGCTAAGTTACGTAGACTGCCTCTGCTTGCGATCCTCCTGCCGCCACCTCCTGAGCCGCTGGGATTACAGGCATGCACCACTGCTCCTGGCTCGGTGCCTTGAATTTTTTAAGACTAGGAAGTTTTATAATTCATGAACATTTGGATTTTGACACACTATAAGTGTGTTCTAATTAGATCAAAATAGATATAGTTATAAAAATATTCATATTCATATCCTTAACCCTTTATTCATATCCTGGGGTCAAAAAAGTACCCAGATGTTAAAATTTGCAATTTTTAAAATATTCCTAGTTGTCACATACATCTGTTGTCCCATTTAATCTCAGAATGTCCTGACTCAGGGCAAGTACCAGAAGTATGATGCTATAGCACCTGCCTAATCCCAAGTAAGTGTCTGGGGACATCGCATATGACCCCACAATACCAATTACAATTGCACATCATTTTCTATATTTTATGATTTATTTCATGAAAATCATTGATTTTGTAACTTTTAGCATCTCTACATTATAAAACAAGACAATTTCTTGTTATTTATTTTATATTGATTTTATTATAGTTTTTGAAACCTAGGAAAACCAAGTAGAATTTTGTAAGTTTCTTAAGAAAAAAAAATTTTTTTTGGTAATTATTGTTACATAAATGAATTTTATTTTTGTAATTTTTTTTTCCCATACTGGAGGTTGAACCCAGGGCCTTGCGCTTGCATGCTCTGCAAGTGCTGGACCACTGAGCTGCACCCCCAACCCTTTTATTTTAACTTTTTGAGACAGGGTCTCGCTAAATTACACAGACTGCCTCTGGTCTCGAACTTGCAATCCTCATGCCTCCGCCTCCTGAGCCGCTGGGATTACAGATGTGCGCCACCTTCCCGGGCTCTATTTTTGTAACTTTTGAAAGGGGTTTTATTTCATATAACAACATAATTAAACCTTAAAAACAAATAAATAACAAAAAGATTTTCTTTTAGAGTCCTGAATGACTCCACAAAACAATATTTACCAATTAAATTGACTACTAGTTAAAGGATGCCTGCATCTGTAGCCCTGTGGCATCCGATCCCGTCAGATCTCGGAAGCTAAGCAGGGTCGGGCCTGGTTAGTACCTGGATGGGAGACTGCCTGGGAACACCAGAAGCTGTAGGCTTGGGAGAAGGACCTGGCAACCCCCTCCCAAAAATCAATCCGCCATTGAAAACCCTATGAACAGCAGAGAAGCACTGACAATGGTGTTTCCCCTGTTGTACAGAGGGTCACTATGAGTTGGATACTGACTGGATGGCACCTAACAACAACAACAAGTTAAAGGATATGATAATGTTTCACGAAATATTTTATTATTTTATTCTATTCTATTTATTTATTTGTTGCTGTACTGGGGGTTGAACCCAGGGTTTTGCAAATTCACTCCCACTGAATGTGTACCTCCAGCCACCTTTTTTTTTTTTTTTTTTTTTTTTGAGACAAGGTCTTGCTAAATTGTGCAGGCTGTCTCCAGCCTTGAGCTTGCAATCCTCCTGTCTCAGCCTCTGAGTGGTTGGAATTACAAGCATGTGCCACAGTGTGACCGCCAACTCTCAGTCCTCCTGCCTGTTCTCCTAAGTGTTAGGATTACAGGTTTGCACCACCACGCTGGGTTTTACAGTGGTTTCAGATGGTCTGTCTATTAATATTGCTTTTTGAAATGGTCTTTACTTTAAATCATGTGAAGCTAATTAGTACTTTATTTAAATATTCATGCTACTTTGTAGAAACTTTAGATTTTTTAAAAATGCAGAAATATAAAGAAATTTAGCAAAACAATTTCTATTATTATTTATAGATTAGTTACAAGTGAAGATTAGTCTGTTACATAGAATCAGAGTTAAGGTAAGTGATAAATATAATGAAATCCCCATTGTACATACTGCCCAATAGACTCAAAGTCATAGCTGGTGTACAGCTGAGGAGCAAATATTAAAATTAAGAAAAATAGGGCTATACTAATATTTACACAGAAAAATACATTTATCTGCAGCTGATTAGAGCAAATATAATGTTGCTATTATTTGACTATGATTTGTCCCCCCTGCAATTCATGTTAAAATTTGATAACCATTGTTGTAATTTTGGGAGGGAGGGCCTTTAGAAGTGATTAGGTCAGTAAGAGGGATTAACATCTTTCTTGAAGTAGTGAGTTCTTATATAGTAAGTCTGTCTTCTCACTCTTTTTCTCTTTTGCATGTGGTCATTTGCTCTTTTACCCTCTATTATGCTAAAATGCCCTCCACAACTGCTACCACTATGTCTTTGGAATTCCGAGTCTCCAGAACCATAAGCCAAAATAAACTTCCACTTATAAATTACCCAGTCTGTGGTATTCTGTTACTGCAACAGAAAACAAACTAAAACAGATGTTGTCAGATAGTTTGGGCACTGCTAAATTGGATTTACTTCCTGATTTCAAATTTGTATAATGAAAACAAGACAATCTCAATTTAAAGCCAAATTGTTTTATACAGCATGTTATATATGTATGTGAATTCTGGTTTGTTTATGTGCCTAATGAACGAGCTACAATACAAGGGCATCGATTTAATTTAATGATGATTCTAGATAAAACCAGGCTGTCTAAGCACTGCAATCCTTTCATGGTATATTGCTTTTTAGGCATGTATTTTTAAGAATCACAGGCTGTGGAAGGTTGGATTAGGTTTTGAAAAAATATCTCAGTGGTCAGGAAGAGAATATGTCTTGTGTCATGACCTTCCAAGAATTCTATAAATAAGGATGACACTAAACAATATTTGACTTAAGCACCAGGAGCAGTGGCGTACGCCTGTAATCCCAGTGGCATGGGAGGCGGATGTGGGAGGATTGCAAGTTCGAGACCAGAGGCAGTCTGTGTAACATGGCGAGACCCTGTTTCAAAAAGTAAAAAAAAAAAAAAAAAAAGAAAAAGAAAAAGAAAAAAGAAAAAGGAAAATGGGCTGGGGGCACAGCTCAGTGGTCCAGCATTTACAAAGCATGCGGGCGCGAGACCCTGGGTTCAGCTCTCAGTACCGTAAAAAAAACAAAACAAACAAACCAACCAAAAAAAAATTGACTTTTCCCTTTAGAGAAGCAAATAACAAGCATATGCCTATGATAATTCAAATGTGTTTCATATAAATGATGAAATTATTACATTATGGACTATTTGATCAATTTTGAATTGGAAGCATTTGCCAAAATTCCATATGTTGTATGTTTGATGAGTAAACTCATGTTGAATCATGAAGATGAAGCTCAGAGCAGTGGCTCCTGCTTGTAATCCCAGCAACTTCAGAGGCAGAGGCAGGAGGGTCACAAATTCCAGGCCAGAGGCAGACTGTTTAACTTAGCGAGACCTTGTGTCAATATAAAAAATAAAAAAGAGGCTCAGCAGTAGAGTGCTTATAAAGTATGCACTTAGGTTCAGCCCCCAGTACTGCTAAAAAAAAAAAAAAAAAAAAAAAAAAAAAAAAAAAAAAAAAAAAAAAAAAAAAAAAAAAAAAAAAAAAAAAAAAAAAAAAAA